>CANXYI010465473.1:0-12429 GCA_948208565.1 Hura crepitans
TGAAGTCCAACAATCAGTTGTTTTGAGGAATCTGACAGGCTTGAATTCAACCATGGGGGTAAACAAAAACCAAAGAACCAAGACATGGAAGATTTCTTATAGACTTCCCCAATTGAATAAGTCATTGTCCATAATGCTCAAGGAATTGAAAGAAGGGAACCTCTTTTAACCCTTAATACTTGAACATTATTCTTCACCACTTCCACCTAACCATCACCATGACCTATACTATGCTTATCATTGAAAGAATGGGCACTTGACTAACAACTGAAAAGCCCTTCATCGAGCCATCTAAGACTTCATAGACCATGGTGTGATACCTTATCCTAAAGATCATCCATTACCAAACCTCACTAACATCCCCTAAATCTCTAAAAAGTGAGGTTCCCTCTTTCTGACATTCAGTTTACCACCTCATGGATAAATTCTTGACCAACTATAAGATCTCACCTATCAAGTATATGGAAGGATCCAATGAAGATTTGAAGACCGTCTTTGTTTTCTTTTCTAGTTGTTTTCATGCTTTTATGTTAGAAAAATTAAAGTCTAATAAAACATCATCTTTGTGTACCACAATCTTTGCATAGCATGATACTTTTGAAAGTGAGTTGAGAGATTAAAAAAAAGAAAAAAAAAGTAGAAAAAAGAGAGGAAGAACAAAACATGATTATCCTAATCCACAGATACCATGAACAGTTCATGATGGCTTGCCACTATTGCACACAATTTTAAAGCTTAAAACTTGATCATTCCTTGTAAAGCATGAGAAATATCCCTAAATGTGAGATAAGAGAATGAAAATAACAAGCTCAGGGCAATTAAACCCAAGATAAATGCCTTTTGTTCAAATCTTAAAAGAAGTCTAAATTTAATCTAGTCTAATACTCAAAGCCTCAAATTCATTTTGTATCATTATTTTCAAAGCCTAAAATTTTGTGGTAATCACATTAAAAAAACCAAACTTTTTTCGATTATTGCCCACACAAAAATCCAAAAGTCTGAAGGTGCTAAACTCTAAGAGCCTACAATAGCAAATAGATTTGCCTTAAGCCTAAAACAAATGAACATTCTCTTTTCAAGTATGGTTGCCCTCATTTAAAAAGAATAAGTTATTTAATTCCTCCTAGGTTGATTAATCAAGTGCATGAGCCTAGGCAAAAGTTAGGGAAATTTGAGAGAAAATAGTTAGCTAGAAAATCATAGAATTTGCTAATGATAGGGATATCATTAATGCAATACTAGGAAAGGTCAAAAGAATGACATTCAAATCACAAAAATTCCAAATGCTAACTATATGAAGTTGGCACTTATGACAAGCCAATTGTTGAACTAAGAAACTCCATCTTCAATTACAATAGTTTCGAAATATATCAAGCCATCTTAAAAGGTGCAATTCTAGACTCAATTGATTAAACACAACACAATTAGATCCTAAGCCTTAACCAAATATGGATAAGCTAAAGTAGAAATAAAAATAAAAAATAAAAAAAAGAACCTTGCTAGATTGAAAACTTGTAAAATGTAGTCTAGCCAAAAATTAGAGGCTCAAAGAAAATATTTAGTTGGAAAATCTTCAGACTAGCTAATAACAAGAGTACTATGTTATGCATACATTTACATTCTCATTCATCATATTCACTTTTTACCCAAACATGCTTAAATGTCCTTCATGGTAAATTAACCTTGCACTTAAGCCTTTACCTCACCATTGTTCACCTTGACTCAAACTACCTTCCCTAGCCTTTTCCATCACTATAATTATACCTTTTTCATTAAGAGACTTCTTACTCTCATTACCCTAACCTTTTCCTTTGATGAGTTGGAGAGGAGAATGATCCTTATAACAAAACATGTATTGACTCATGCATTTAGAAACATTATCACACATACATCATAAATAATAGGTTCACTCTCACTTGCTCACACTCATTCATACATCCATTTTAAGAAAAATTACCCATTTTATTTGCCTTTATTCATACATTGATCAAAGCAAAATATGCATCCATTATTTAACATACATCATCTGTCATCTGCCTTCACCATTCATACATTGTAAAAGATGATTCATTGTTTCACAAAAATCATAGTTATGTCCTAAATGCATCAATAATTCAATCAAATTCCTCATTCATTTAGAACAAAATAAGTTAAAAAAACATATCATGTCACATTCCTTTATCCAAAAAAGATTTGGAACTAATAAGAATCGTTACATTCATTATTCACCACTATGTCAAAAACATACCTTACCACATTCCTTTATCTAGAAAGGATTAGTAGCTATTAGCCATGTCATAATATCCAATCAACTTATTCCTTCATGGAATCACCTCATTATTTATCCATGCATGAAAAGCATGCATCACATATCCATGTTTTACTGTACATGAAAAGCATGCATCCTTTCTCTACATATCTTTTTGTGCATGAAAAATATACGACCTTTATTTTCATATTTTCCTATGCATGAAAAACATGCATCATTTATCCAGGGTTTCCTTTGAATGAAAAGCATATATCCCTTGCTTAAATATCTTTTTATATATGAAAAGCATGTATCCTTTATTCACATATCATTTATTCCCATGCTTTCCCTTACATGAAAAAGACATGCACATTAACCATATATGCAACAAGAGACAAAATCATGAAGTCATTGAATGGTGTAAATGATAAAGCCACTAAATGGTGTGAATGATGAAGTCGCTGAATGGTGTGAACAACCAAGCCACTAAATTGTGCAAAGGATGAAGTTGACTATTGGTGTAAACCACAAAGCCACTAAATGGTGTGCATGACAAAGCCATCGAATGGTTTGAATGAAAGTTTGATCATAAAAGTACAAGATAACAACCTGTATCATGTAGGAACGAAAATAGTAAACTGAATCATGAAAAGGCAAAAATAGCAAAACTTTAGTTATGTACTTTTATGTGCACTATTACTTTAGCATTTCATAGCATACACTAAAGTGGGGGCAACTGTAGATGCCTGGAGATTGTCCTATAATGGTAACCAAAGATAGGCTCAAGCAACTAGGCAAGTAACTTGAAACCTAAGTCTGCACAGACTAATATGCCACAAGTTTGCTCAGACTTAGTGCCATGAGATTTGCACCATAGCCAACCTAGACCAATTGAGCCCAAAACCCAAAGTCCACAAGGATAAGCAAAAGCCTATGTCTTCATGAAATAAATCTTACCTAGCCTAAAGACCATGGGCTTGCGAGAAAGCATATGCTTAAGTTTGCACGGACTTAGTTGAACAAGTCTGCATGGACTTGCCAATGTAAAACTTCTAGAAGTGTAGGATTCTTATCTAGGAGTTAAATCCTAGTCCTATAGGGATTCTACCACCTCTAAATGAGATATCTTAACCCTAAGCTCATAAATACCCTTCTTAGGGTATGAATTTGGGAGGAGGGCTAAGAGAGAAGCTTAAATGGAAGCACTTTTGAGCAACCAAAAACCCATGTCTATGAGTTCAGGCAAGAACTCCAAAGAGGAATCACTCTACTAGTCCTAATATCCCACATTGAAATTAAAATCTCTTTTAAACCACTACCTTTTGTATTGTTGCTCAAAGTCCATTTAAAAGGGTAAGATCTGAGGCCACTCATTGTATATATTCTTACTATTTTCGTAGACCTATGATCTTTAAGGATTAATCATAAGTGAGGTGATTTTATGTAATCACCACCATGATAATAAGAGTATGTCATCATTTTAAATTGTTTCATATTATAAAATTGATTATTTTTATGTTATAACTATTATATAATTTTTTTTCCTAATCGTATGGGCCAATATATGAGCATGATGAAGTCTGCACGGACTTATGTTATTGGCACATACATGATTTGTAGTCCGTATGGACTTATATTCAATAACAGTGTCTCATTTGTCTTATCATGTTTCTATGCATTCTGCTTACTGTATTGGCATAATCCTCTGATGTTATCATGTTGTGTAAATATTCCATTATATTATACATATATTGTTGACATACTAAAATTGTTATTAAGTCCACATGGACTCCCTCTCATAAAGGAAATACTCTATGCAGACATATACTTTAATTTCTAGTTTCTACATGTATTTATTTCTTTTCTTCTTTATGAGTTCACTTGAATCTTTATCTAGTATCATTTACCTCTTCCTTTGAGTTGTATACAAGTGGCCTTTCACACTAGAGTGAAGGTCCAAATGGACATAATGACCATTATAAGTCGTAGTCTACACGGACATATTTTAGAGTTATACAAGGTTCGTATAAACTTACCGTCATACAGGCAAGACCATTTAAGTTCTTTATTCTATTCCCTTTGGTTTTGTACCCTTTTAATTCTCTTGTTTATTCGGGATGTAATCAATAGTATAATAACTTGCTTTACACGTAAAATCCTACTCTCACATTAAAAAGGTTTTCTAAACTAATTAATTTGTGTTTTCTTAAATAGAATTGTTTTAACTTTTCTCTAATCAAAAGTGACATTAAAAATTTATTTTAATAGAGTCCAATCTCCTAGAGATGTGAGTTAGGCAATTATTGCCAATTCCTATGGAATTACAGGTAATTGTCAAGTAACACCACAACTAATCAATGACCAATTTTTCGGATGTACAATATACCTTGTTGTATTCTTTAAATATCACTAATTTACTTCTTATACATGAAAAGGTAATGTAAATACTTAAAATATATTGCATGCTTACTTGAAAAAGGATTGATAAACATTACAATATACAAAGAAGGCATATTATTAGGGCATAAATAAGATCAGAATTTTGAACCTTTCTGGTACAGAAGATCAAAGGTCTTGATGTAGAGGCCAGATGGCAACTCTACTAACCAATCTCATCCCAAGTAAAAATATCATTATCTCTATAGCTAGCATTTGTATACCTACTTACTTGTCAATCCTATCTCTATATAACAAGAATAAATCATTAGTCCTTTTCAATTACCTAATGATATTCTTGACAACCACCTGATGTTCATCTCCATAGTTTAATTAGAATATGCTCATGGCACTCAGAGTATATGCTACATTAGGCCTTATACATAACATATCATACATGATGGATCTTATACCAAGGCATATGGGATCTTACTCATGTGTTCTCTCTCTTTTTATGCCATAGGACATACAAACTTAGAAAGGACCTTTCCATGAGTGAGTAGGTTGAAATATTTTTTTGAGAGATCTATGCTAAACTCCTTTAGCATCTAATCTATGCATTTAAGTTATGAAAAACCAATCAACATCTTTGATGTATCTCTATAGATCTAATTCCTCAGTATGTAGGTTGCTTCACTAAGGTCTTTTATGAAGAATTTCTTAGGTAGCAAAATTTTAACTGATTGCAACACAAATATATCATTTCCCATGATTAATATGTCATGCACATTAAAACTATGAAAATGACTACACTCTCACTAACTTTCTTGTAAACACATGGTTCATCCAAATTTCTTGAGAAACTAAAGCCTTTGATTGTCTCATCAAATTTGATTTCTAACTTCTAGATACTTCAATCCATAGATGGACTTTTAAAGCTTGCATACCTTCTTGTTATCTGTGGATATGAATCCTTCAGGTTGTGTTATGTACACCTTCTATGACAAGTTTCCATTAAAGAAACCTATATTCACATCCATTTTTCATATCTCATAACCATAATGAGTTGCAATAGCAAGAATAATCTTAGTGGATTTAAGCATGGCTACTAGTGGAAAAATCATATCAAACTTAATTCCTTGCCTTTAATGATAGCTCATTACAATCAACCTAGCTTTATAGGTTAAAATTTTGCCCTTTTTCTCTATCTTCTTTTTGAATAACCATTTGCACCTAATTGGTTTAATCCATGATGTGCATTAACCAAAGTCTATACATGGTTGTCATACATTTAATCCCTTTTGTATTTCATGGCTTTTAACCATAATTCTTGTTCTAAACTCTTTAAAACCTCTTTATAGATTAAAGGCTCATTCTCTTCTATAATGGTTACATTACTATTCTCATCTATGAGAAATCCATACCACTTAGGAGTAGTGTGAACCCTAGTAAAATGCCTAGGAACTTATGTTTCTATAGGTTTTGCTATTACTTTTTCACTATGTGTAATAGGCTTAAGGGTAATTGATTGTTCTACTTCTATTTGTTATCACAAACTTTATCACATTTAATTATGATCTCACAGTCTTCCTTTAAGAGAAAGTCTTTCTCGAGGAAGATATCATGCTTTGAAATAAAACTCCTTTTATCCTAATAAAATGAAGAAATAATATCGACATGACTAATTTTGATATCCCATAAATAAGTATTTGTAAGAGTTAGCATTAAGCTTATATGCCACAGTTCTTTTCATACAAGTAGGGCTACCACATTAAATAATTTGTTTCTTTTTACACCATTTCTCATATGGGGTGTTAGTGACCTATTTTGTTGGAACTACATTTAAAAGATAAATAGAATTTTCTATTGTATAGCCCCAAAGTGACCAAGGTACGTGTAACGACCCAAAAATTTGACTCTCATGAATAGTACTTCCTAGGATGAATATTGCTTCCCAAGATCCGAGTCACACTGAGCATACTGACGGGAAGTATTAATTACAAAAAAATTTTGGGTAAAGTTTGAAGAAGTCAATCGGATGGTTAAAAATGCTAATTAAGATTTTTTAGTAGTGTCCTATGAATAGTGCCACAGGCAAAGCTAAAACATAAAATAAATAAAAATTTGCTCCAAATAATCTAAAAATATTACAAATCGATACTCAAGTGTTCTAAATAGTCTAATGGCTTTCGAATCAGAATTTTTTGAGTTTGGGAACTATTTTTACCCAATTTTTGGGATAAAAAATAGATTAATTTTTTGAGTTATTATCAGAATTTGGGCATGAGATTTTGAGAGGATTTAGGGCATGAATTTATGGAATTTTAGGGATAGGAATAGAGGAAAACTGACTTTCTATCGGTTATAATAATTTTTCAAAGTAAAGAAAAATTAATTTTGAGGAAAGTATAAATAGGGAATTTTTACACTCCTTCCCACATACACAACACAATTCTCCTCCACCCCAAACACTCCAATTTCCACCCCACTCTCCCTCTCACTTTCTTTTGCTATTTTCTCTCTCCTCAGATAAACCCATCGAGCAAGCTTACACTCAAAATGACAAGCATTTCGAGATGAGTCTATGGATACCAAAATCATTTGAAATGGTGGAGTATTTTAGGAGAAAAATTGAAAAGAAACCCTAGGTGAATAGTAACTTTCTCTCTCCTAAGATTTCTTTTTTTGCAAATTTTATTTTTCATTAGTCCTTAGGATATTATGAGTATGTATCTAGGCTCATAATATTTTTCTAACTTCTAGATTATTTTATAATATTTATTGAAATTTGTACCCTTTTATATTCATAGGCAAATTGACAATCTAAGCCTCCCGAGGAAAGGAGAAGGCTTAAGCCAACTTCGGGGGTCTTGTACAACCTTAATTGGTAGGTGTAATAACTTTAATTTGAGTGAATTGGCATGAATATTAATTATGTTGTATGGACATTAATGTGGAAATAAATGCATGGTAATGATGATTTATGGATGGTTGTTGAATTTATTTGTTATGTATTTAATGAGAATGTTGTTATACAAGTGTTGTAATATGTGTGATTGAATTGGTGTTGAAGTTGCTTGGTTTGGGTTTGAAAATGAATGGATTTTCTGCAAAAATCGCCAGAAATTTACGTGTTTGCTGCTAAAAATGAGGCCTCACGGTCATGACCTTTTGCCAAGTCATGCTAGTGACCCTTCTAGACAAAAAATGCAGGTTTTTGGAGTTTTAAGGGGGTCACAGCTGTGACCCATAATTGGTCATGACCGTGACCCATTTTGATCATTGTTGACCATATAGTGTTTTCTTTATAACTTTTTTATTTCTTAACGAAATTTCAAACCGTTTTCAACCCAATTTTTTTCATTATATTGAGAGTATTTTAATCATATTTTAGGCATATTATTATGAGTTTATTAAAAGGTTTTAAGGCTTGAAATTTAAGTCTATATTCTTGAACATTTATGTTAAAAGCTCTATGATGTTAATGAAATTCATGTTGTACCTCGTGTACCATGTGCATATGAATGAACCTTTATCATAAGTCCAATATTTTTAGAATATTTATAATGTCCTCATGTAAATATAAAGTTTACTATATTTATAAGTGATCATTTGATGTTGTCATAGTAATTTAGGCCTAAGTTGGCCATGCTATACATAATTTAATATATGCTATGGGCATATGATTTAGCTGTGCTAATGTGTAAAATGGCCAATGAGATAAAGAAATATCATATAATGAGTTTAATGATGCCTATATAGTTAGATAACCTAGTTTAGATAGGTTGACTGGTCAACTAGGATTGTAGTGGCTGTCAGCATACCTACGGGTCATTGATTTACATGTTGATAGGCATAAGAGCCTTTAGGCCTAAGATTTCCTTGCTAATATGCATGAGAGCCTTTGGGCCTATGTTTACTTACCTTGTGGTATGAGAGCCTTCGGGCCTAAGTTTACTTACCATTGTGGTATGAGAGCCTTCGGGCCTAAGTTTATTTACCTATATGGTATGAGAGCCTTTAAGCCTATGTTACACATCTATGGATATGGAGAGCCTTGGAGCCTAAGTTATACATCTTCGGATGTGGAGAGCCTTCAGGCCTAAGTAATTCCATTATCTAATCTTGGTTAGTTGTCTTTTGGATATAGGCATAAGTTAAATGACTAAAATGGCTTGTAATCACATAATTGCATTTATATGTTAAATGGCCTTAATATGTGATCTATATACATAATATGACCAAATGACCGAAAGTTGGTTCTGAGATGCTTGAATGTGTTCATTTTCATTTGTATAAATGTTTATAGTAATTATATAAGTATACATCTTAAATACTAATATAGATAGCTATAAGGTGCACTATGGCACTTATGACAAAAAAATAGGTATGTCACTACTAGTTATGATATATGAGTTCAGTATGACTTTTAGCATGTGTTGTGGCCTACAAATGGCTAATTAATGAAAATGGTGATTTTGGCATAAATGATGCTTAAAGAATAATACTTTATGTATGGGATGCATTATGTCCATTAAATGGAGGTTAATTGATGTTTTAATAATGCCTTGGTAATTGAGCCATCACATGCTTTATTTGTGCTTGTAATATGCATTTTGGCATATAAGACACCATAAATGCATGAATATGACCCTAAAACCAAAGTTGGTTTATGTTGCATGTAAATCATGGAAAAATGCATTTTTGTAATATTAATTTCGGATATGGTATGCATGCATTGTGGACATAATGTAAATTGCCTTTTTACAAGTTGAAGTAATAACACCACTAAGTGAAAGCTTAGCACAAATGCTTATTTGCGATACATAGGTAACAGGGCAGCAGATTAGAGTCAAAGCTTCTAACTAGGAGACACAAAGATAACCCCTGTATGGGTATTTTTGTAACCTTTTTTGTAATAGTAGTTATGCTGTAAATGTAATAGTTGTGGTCAGTGTGCGCTTGTGATCCCAGAGGGATTAGGTCTAATCTGCATTTTGCAATGGGGTTTTATATTAAGTAATTTAATTGTGGATTTTATTTCCTGTTTGTTGCATGCTATGTGATGATTGATGAATTGCATGTGAGAATTGTTGTTTGTGAAAGCTTGAGGCTCATTACGATATTGATGTGATTTAGAGGGTCAAGAGGACCCATGTGGGCTAGAGATGTATTTGGTGATGTATAGAAGTGTTTTTAATTAGGTAAAAAAATTGGGAAAGTGTCCTGGTATAGTTGTTATGCTTCTAGATTTTTGACATGATGACCCCAATATTTACCTTAGTTTGCATGCCAAAAAAGGTTTTCAATGTTTTAGAGTATTTCCAAGTCAAGAAATGTTTTCTTATGTAAAATTTTTAAATTTTAAGTGATTTTGGATAATGGAACTGGAAATCATTTTGCATGCACTTGCCCTCTATATGGGTCTGGTGTACGGATAGGGCAGAGGGTGTAGCATTAAGTGTTATCAGAGCTCTAGTTGGGGTTTCCTTTGGGCCCATGGGTTACACAAGAGGACATTAGGAGTTGTAGCACATTTACATCAAATACTATTACACATTTGGCTCATTATCTATTTCTCTTGCCTTTAAGTATAGGACTTGAATAGTAGCGCTACGCCTACAGAGGTAGAAGGGTTAGAAAGTTATGCTCCTTCATCTTTTGGACAAAGGGATGAACAACCCTAGTATATGACCCTTAGTGATGCTGGACATACTATTCCTAGATAGCAAGGTCTACCTGCATGGTTATAGATAATTCTAGATTCTATTATGCAAGCAATAATGGCTGCTAATGCTGTAGCTGATGCATAGTTTGTTCCACCTCCAGTGCTACAAGAACAACTGACATTTCAAAGGACATATATAGAGAGTTTGATTAAGGATAGGGTTAAGTTCTTCAAGGGAGAAGAATTAGATGAGTCCAGTAGAGTTGAGTACTAGTTGGATCAGATAGTCCATATTATGCAATAGTTGAGATGCCCACAAGATGAGTATGCTGCATGTGCCACTTCAATGCTATCTGAAGAAGCATTGAAATGGTAAGAAGCTATCACTGAGCATAAGTTAGCTATAGACATCACTTAGGATTTCTTTTTGAAGGCATCAAGGAAAAGTATGTCACTGAGCATTACCTAGACAAAAAGTACCAAGAGTTTATGGATCTCAAGTAGAGATGCATAACAATCTCTGAATATAAGAAGGAGTTTGTTCATCTAAGCGGATATGCAAAGGGAATGGTTGCCATAAAAGAGGACCGCTATAAGAAGTTTGAGAAGGGGTTGAACATGGAGATCATGCAATAGATCACTCCTGTGAAGATATGAGATTTTGTAGCTTTGGTAGCAGCCCGTCACCCCACAGAGATGGTAAATGAGAAGAAACAGAAGTGAGACAACTTTAAGAAGAGATTACATTAGCATGGGTAAGGTAGTTTTGGGTATGCATCTGAGAAGAAGCATAGGAGTAGTCAATCTTAGAATTATTAGGGCGAGCAGTCATATCGATCATAGAGGTCAGGATATGGCTCTAGATCAAAGACCAGAGCACAGACTCAAACTTTAGGTGCTCCTAAGTCCATAGTAGGTAGGAGACATCTAGGAGTATGTTGGAGACTTATACTAGGATCTTGTTGGGGTTATGGCTCTAAAGATCATTTTTAGAAGGATTGCCCGGTGAGACCTTATGTTCTTGCACAAAAGCAAGACAGGAGAGATACAAGAAGTAAAGCTAGGGCAAATTAGAAGGATAAGTTAGAGAGCAGAGCTCAGGTAAGATAGTACCATATGAGCCAAAGAAGAGGCAAAGACCACTAATGTTATTACAGGTACATTTCGTATCTTTAATTTACCTATTTCAGCATTAATAGACCTGATGTCAACACATTCTTATATCTGTACTACATAGGTTTTAGATCAGGGGTTAGTGTCAGATGACATTCACTTTGACATAATGGTTAGCAATCCTATAGGATAGCATGTTATAGTGAGCAAAGTATATAGAGACTATCCATTGTCAGTACAGGGACAAGTATTCCCTGTGGATCTCATTGAATTGCTATACAATGAGTTTGATCTTATCTTAGGCATGGACTAGTTGTCCAAGTATCATGCCATGGTAGACTGCAAGAGGAAGAGGATTGTGTTACAAGCAAGTGACGAGTCAAAAGTGACAGTAATGGGTGAAAGAGTGGATTATATGGCTAATGTAGTATCAACCACTGTAGCAAGAAGAATGATGCAGAAGGGTTATGAAGCTTATCTTGCTTATGTGGTTGACACCACAAAGGAAACTTCAAAAGCAAGTCAAATTCCTATAGTAGCTAAGTTTGGGGTTGTTTACCTAGATGAGTTACCTAGTTTGCCATTAGAATAAGAGTTAGAGTTTGGCATTGATGTGATGATAGGCACAATGCTAGTTTTTATAGCTCCGTATAGAATAGCTCCTATAGAATTGAAAAAGCTGAAGATTCAGTTGCAAGAGCTTCTAGACAAAGGTTTTATTAGACTGAGTGTTTCACCGTAGGGAGCACCAATACTATTTGTCAAGAAAAAGGATAGTTCTTTGAGACTTTATGTGGATTACAGATAGTTGAACAAAGTCACCATCAAGAACAAGTATCATTTACCATAAATCGATGATTTTTTTATCAGTTTAGAGGGGCAAGTGTGTTCTCTAAGATTGATCTTAGATCTGGGTATTACCAATTGAGAGTAAAGGAGATAGACATACATAAGAGGGCTTTTAGGATTAGATATAGCCACTATGAGTTCCTAGTGATGCCTTTCAGGTTAACCAATGCATCGA
>CANXYI010465538.1:0-11699 GCA_948208565.1 Hura crepitans
AAGAGAACTTTAGCTAAGTTGTAGTAAACCATCAGCTTCCTAACAACCCAACAAAATAGAGACTATCATGCTGATAACGTGTTATAATTTAAGTAAAGAAGTAAAGAAGATTAGAAGTATATAGTAGAGACTAATTGTTCTTTGTATTGATGTGTATTCCGAATGATACAAAAGAGGGTATTTATAGGCAAAGAGAAGCCTATCAAATAAGTTTTGAATATGATAAGAATACTAAAGAGATAGAATCTTATCTTTACCAGATAAAGTTTATCTATCTATAACAGATAGAATTTATCTATTCATAACAGATAGAGTCTATCTAGAGTAGTCATCTATTATATCATAACAGTTCATAATTTTTAAGAAAATAATATGTTTAAAAGAATACGTTATTTTTTAAAATTTCTATGAGTTATTAAAATTTAAAAGTGGTAGAAATATATTGATATTCAAAAAAATTAATATGAAATTAAATTTTAATTTGATAATTTAAAAATCAATCAATGTGATTATGTGAAAAATGAATTTGGCTCAAAGATCAAACCGACCCAAACTTTAAGTGACCTAACTCGAGAATGACGTGATATTGACCCGACTCATTTGACAGGTCTACTAATATGTTAAATATTGAATAAAAATACATGAAATTTGTTAAATGTAACAAAAGATTGTAAAAATACTACAAAAATAAAAAATACTATAATAAATAAAAATAAAAAAATAATTTTTAAACTTGAATAAGGGATTTTTTTATATGGGCCTGAACTCAAAAAAAGCCCAAGTTATAAATAAGATATATTCTACCTTTTGGACTTGGTCAAACTCATATGAAAAATTCCTCGTTTGAGCTCAAAATTTATTTTTTCTTTATTATAGTACTTTTGATTTTGTGGTATTTTTATAGTTTTTTCTGTTATATTTAAAATATGTTATATATTTTTATTCAATATAAACCTATTACATAATATAATTTTTTCTATTTATATGATTCTTACATGATAAATTCATTAGTTTTATTTTAAATTATATTAAATTTTGTGTACAATTAAATTTTTTTAATCATATATTACTTAATTTTAAAGTTTAATTGCTTACTTATAATTTTATGTATAGTAATGTTATTTTTATTATTTTTTTAAATTTTTTTGGGTATTTGATTATTTAACATAGCCCAAACTCTACTGAGATAAATCTTATATACAAAAATTTTTTTGGATTAGCCCAAATCCAACTGCATCCATCTTAGAGATAATTTTTTGCTCTATCCAAGGCTAAGTTGAGAATAGATTTAAAAGGGAAAATAAGTTTTGGAAAAAAAGGTAAGAAATAGGGTAAAAACTTAATTTTCAAGAATTAATGGAAAAGACATGTTTAATAAAAAAATAAAATGCAAGGGTTTAATGTGACAAAATAAAAGTATAAGGGTCAATAGACAAAGTACGAAAAGTTCAAAAGGCTAAAAATATATTTTTCCTTATTATTATTTGCAATGAAAAATATAAAATTAAAAATTTTACCTATTGAATTAACATTATAATAAAAAAAATTGATATATATGAAGAATGTAAAATTAGTTGTAATTATAATTGTTTATCAAACAAAAATATATGAGTTTTCAAATAGTTAAAATCTTAGTAACAAAAAATAGCGATAAACATATTTTACTGTTGCTAGAAATCTATGTTTTCAAAAAATCAAATCAAATTGTTAAAAAATAAATATTATAGATTTAATTATTATGAAAAATAAATTAGACTTCAAGTTATTAACACCTAAAATTTAGGAGTCAATTTGTAGTTATCCTATTAACATATCTATAGATATTGCACATGAGAGTCTATAGTTTGGGAGGAAATCCAATAATGAGACCATCAAAGTTAGTGTCGATCTTCGAGGATTCCCAATTGAAAAGTGAGAGACCAAAAGTCTAAACAAGTTTGATCAGATGAGATTTTATCTGAAAAGATGTGACTTTCATCCGATCGAGTGAAATTCTAAAACCTGAAGTAAAATCTTGCCAAAATAAATGTTTATGTTAACTACACCGCTGATCAGAAGAAGTATTATCCAGTCAAATGAAAGCCTTCATCCGATTGGATGAACTTACAAATACTAAAAAGGACACACGTCCTCTTCTCACTAAACTAACTAGGGTTTAGAATACTCCAATCTCCAACCTATTAAAGGACAAATTTCAATCCTGACTAAGGGGATTGAAATTATTTTTCTTAAAGAATCCTAAACACTCTCCCAAAAAAAAAAACCTAAGAAAAGAAAGAAAAAAGAGGGACTAAAAGATTTTTTCCACATTTTCTTTCCTTTTCTCACTAACTAAACATCCATTTCCAACCCTTAATATCACTTTCCTGCAAGGAATCTAAAAGACAAAGGAAGCTTAGGTATTTCTTTAAGGATTAATCAATAAATTCTTTTTTATTGCTCTATTTTTTGGATCATTTTGCTTATTTAGTTATTTTCTCTTCTTTCTTTCAACTTTAGATATTGTTTTATTGTGTTTTTTGTACATTTTTTATGTTTTCTCCATCCAATAAGGGTTAAGGATCGACCTAGGTAGTTTTGGATACCTAAAATCCTATTTTGGGATACTATTTGAGATTTTCTATCTAGGAGTAAAACCTAGATTCATCTGGATAGATGACCAAGTTCATCCATTCATATGAATGTTCTTCGTACGTAAGGTTTCCACCTTTCCTACCTTAAAGCTCAAGTTTTATTGGGATAAAGATTACATCTGATGGTATGTCTTCATGTCTAATTTAATGTAACTGTCTCCCTAAATAAAGTAACTTCCTTTTTTGTTTAGATGCTTTTTGATTGCTAGTTTTTAGATATATATATAAGATTAAACATTAGTTTATCCGATTGGATATATAATCCTTGTATTGAAATAAGCTTGTATTTTTGTGGTGATCAAACATCAGAGGCTTATTATGAAACAAATTTTGGGCCTTTTTAATATGTCACTAACATGAAAAGTACTCAATTGGTACCATCATCTTGAGTGGAAGATGAAAAAAGATTAGGCCGAATTGGCCAAGGCTTTTATGGATCAATACCATTGCAATGTGAGTGTGGAAGTAGCCCTCAAAGATTTAGAGTTGTTAAAGCAGAAGGGTAATGAGACCTTCATTGAATTTTTAGGGAGATAGAAAGTTATGGCTCTTGAGATGCAAGACAAGCCAAAGGAGATTGATCAAATCAGGATGTTCATTTATAATGTTGTACCATACCTTAAAGATGGCCTAAAAGCAAAAGGGATTAAAGATTAAAAGTCCTTAAAAGATATTGCTATAAACTTATAAGAAGGAAAATAAAGCTTAAAAGAGCAAGAAAGGCTTCACTCCTAGCTAGAAAGGGAGTAATAATGAAAACTAAGCCATCAAAACTATTGATGTCTTAGCAAAGGCTGAATGGCACTATTCAAACCTAAGGCATTTATTTTCTTGGTGCTTTAAGAGGTTACAAAAGTAAGGAAAATTATACCCATTGCCTTTCAAGCTTGTAAAAACTTAAGATACTCTTGGCCACAAATTTGGCCAATACTGTGAGTATTATCAACACATTGGCTATCTTATTGATCTTTAAGGAATGTTATACAAGATCTCATTAAAAATAAATAAATACAAAAGCCTAACAAAGAAAAGAAAAGGAGACAGAATTTCTACCATAATGTGCCTTCTATAGTCTTTATGCTTGAATTAGGATTTCTCGAATGGGTAGTGCTTTAACGTATTTATAATACTAAACATATCAGTAAGGATGGTGAGTGTAAGGGAGTTGTGATAGCTAAAGTCTAGTATAAAATGAATTCCAAGGAAGAGAGTAAGAGAGAAAAAAAATTAAGATTGAGATCGAGAAAAGAGTGACTATAGAGGAGTGCAGCAAAGCTAGGATATAGGATAATTTTCATTCAAAACCTGAAGGGATAATTAATTAGATTTTTAGGTAAGAGGAAGTAGAGGTAGGAATCTAAAGTGGACGGATAGTACCTAAAGCGCCATCTAAAAAGACAAAAGGAAGGCACCCGAAGTGGAGGAAAGGTCAAGCAAGGAGGATGTTCTAATAAGACAACTGAAAAAAACACAAACATAAGTGAACATTTGGACCAATTAATGAGATTTTAAGAACATCAAAGAAAGATGGCCTAAGACCTGTCCAAGATCTATGTTTATACCATTACTACACCCCAAGAAGTCCTAGAGATATTGAAGGGAAGAAGAAAGATTTTATTTCTTTTAAAGAAAGTGAATTGCCTATTAAAGGGTGAAGTCAGAATCGCCCTTTGTTAATCTAAGCTAAAGTAAATAAAAAAAAGTGTGCTTTATGGTAGATGATAGCTTATCCCTTAATATATATCCCCTCAGGATCCCAGTCAGTTTAAGGATCAAGGAAGCCAATTTAACTCCTTTAGAGTTAGAGATCTAAGACTGTGATAATAGCATGAGGAGGCCCTAAGACTGTGAAAATAGCATGAGGAGATCTAAGACTCTACCTCAGATAATGCCATGTTCATTATATTAAATGTTCTAGCTAACTTTACCTTTTAGCTAGGCCTACCTCAGTTTCACAAGTTAGGAGCTTACCATCCATTTTGAACTAAATAATCAAATTCCCTCATGATGGAGGCATAGTGACTATCAAGGCTTTTAAGGCTAGCATTGTGGCTACTCTTTGTATTACTGATCAACCGTTGACTGGGTTTTATATGGTTAGATCAATACTAATGATTGGGTGAATCCAGTGATCATTAAAATTATGAAAAGATAGGATTATCTACCTAGTACTAGATTAAGCATTGCAAAAGACACCAACCCCTATGGAAACCAAGGGCTAGCTTTACCAATCTAAGAAAGGGTTAGGTTATCAAACGAAAAAAGAACTAAGCTTGGTCAAGAAATATGACATTCATCCCTCATTAGATTACCACTTTATAAAAATAAAGTCTAAGGGGGTGTACTATATTAAGGTTGAAATGTTTGAAATAAAAGAGCTAGTAAAGTTAGGTTTTTACAACTTTAGTGAGGTCTAAAACTGGAGAGGCGATGACCACAGTCAAGAATGAAAAGGAAAGAGTTGATGACCTGGTTGTCTATCTCAAAAACATAAATATGGAGGAAGACTTTATTAAAGAACTCTACTTTGAATGCCTAGTTAATGAAGCTATAGAAAAGCTATATGTTGAGCGAGAAGACAAGATCACTAAGGTGGAACTTGAGAATAGACATGCTGAAGAGATCTAAATAGATGAGAAGGACACCATTGCTACTGCTCTTTTATCTAGTGATGTTTCTATTTATAATAATGATGAATTATTTAGAAATCAGACTTTTAGAGGCTAATAACCTCTTTGCCTCTAAGATTAATAAAATGTTTACTAGTTTTGCTTAATCATGTGATATCATACCAAATGGCATATTACATCATGATCATATCTATGCACATATATTTGACGTCGAATCAGTTAAAACCAAACTATTTAATATTGGGATTAAAAATGAACATAAAAATATCCTAATTACATCTAATGTTACCCCTGAGGAGATGAAAAGATTTGAGAGATTAATAATAAAGTACAAACAAGTTTTTATTTGGACTTATCAAGACATATTAAGGATAAATCAATCAATTATAGAGCATGTTATTCCAGCATATTAGGGGGCCAACATAGTGAAATAGAAACTAAGGCGAATAAGGCTAGAATGGGTAGAAAAGGTCAAGGAAAAAGTGCCAATCAATTGAATTCCAAGTCCTAAAAGAGATAAAATGGCTGACTTGGTTAGCAAATGTAATCTTAATGCCAAAGAAATAAGGAAGGGTGAGAATGTGTGTTGACTACTGATATCTAAATATAGCCTATCTTAAGGATAGCTATAGATGTTTTAGTTGATAGTGCTGCTTACAAGGATGTTAAGTTTCATGGAAATATTGAACACAATCAAATCATAAATAAGATATAGACAAGATCAAAATAGCCTTCATCACTTCGTAGGGAAATTTCTATTATAAGGTTATGATGTTTGGGTCAAAAAATGCCGAAGCAACTTATTGATGCATGGAAATTGAGATCTTAAAAAACTTGATCCACAAAGAAGTAGAAGTGTATATACATGGCACGATGGTCAAACCTAACATAAGAGAATTGATCAAAGAAGTTCTAGAAAAGTTCTTTCAAAGAATTGATAAATAAAACCTCTGCCTATATTTAAAGAAGTGTGTGTTCGGTGTAACCTTAGCAAAACTATTGGGACATGTAATTAGTCAACGTGGGATAGAGGTAGACCTAAACAAGGTATTCATTGAGATGCTTTTTCCTAAGATAGAGAAATAAGTGAGAGGATTCTTGGGGATGATCCAATACTTTAGCAAGTTCATTGTAAAGTTAACCACTATCCTTGAGCCAATTTTCTAGTTATTAAAAAAGAATGCCATGTGATATGGGATGAGGGATGTCAAGTAGCCTTTAATAAGACAAAGCAATATTTGACTAACCCCCTAATTCTAAGAACCCCAGCCTTATCAGGTTCTAATTTTGTGCCTAGCCATTAAACAAAGTTCAATCAGGGCCAGGTTAGCACAAAAGATAAATTCATGGTTAAGTTTGCCATTCATTACCCGAGTAAGAAATTCCTACCATATGAAGAAAGTGAAGTGTAGGAGATAAGTTATCTATAATTTGGGATTCAAAAAGATCAAAGCACTATTTTTAGTCTTATGAAGTGCAAGTTATTGCCAAATATAACCTGTTTAGACATATATATTCCACCCCTAACTAGTGAGCAAGCTCAGTAAGTGGTTAGCACTATTGTAAGAGTTCAACATAGAATACATCACTCGGAGGACTATTAAAGGGAGAGAAATGGCAAAATTTTAGCTTAGCAGCTTATGGAAGGAGAAAAGTTTGAATTCAAGTTTCATGATGAAACCCTGAGTACTATTTTAGAGAAATGATGGGTGTTCGCGTCTCTTCCTTTTTGAGATTAGTCAAACTGAAACAACAAAAGACTCAACTTAAATCTCACCTCTCAAGTCCCAAAAGACGAGAAGAAAATTAGAGTAATCTTAAGTCGTCTTTATCTTATTAGCCTAGAAAGAGCTAGTTAGGGTAGGGTTCACCACCCAACCGAAGTTAGAAAATACCTTGTAGGGCTAAAACTAGAGTGGTTCAAAACCCTACTCTTATTTATACATCAAGTTAATACATAATTTTATATTAAATTTATAATTTTATCCTTTTTCTTAATTTAATCACATAGAGAAATAATAAAACACATATATTTACAAAAAGAATAAGTGAAACTAAAAGAAAAAATACATGAAATTAGGTATTTGATTTTTCTTTGAGAACTTTGGTTCTCACATGTCAATTTAAGAAAACATATTTTATCATTGTGACTTTTATTAAAGAAAAATCAAAATCCCTTTTATTAGAAAAACATCAATTAATTAGGTATAAAATAATTTGCTTATTTTTTATAACATGTAAAAATCATTTTCTACCTATTACAACATTCACAGAATATATAGAGAAATAATCAGAATGAAAATTAAATTACATAACAATTATCTAAAATACATTCTAACTAAAAAGAAAATAAAGATTACATGTAAATTACCTAAATTACATTCTAACCGAATAAAAATAAAATTACATCGAAATAACCTAAAATACAATCTAATTGAATAATAATAAATGAATAAAATAAAGAATAATAAAGAAAATAATCAGAAGAAAAAGAGAATAAAGAAAAAATAAAACTAACAAGGAGTAAAAATAAAGATATAATAAGAGTTACTTCATTGATGTTTGATAAAAGGGTAGAAAGAAAGGTCAATTAGAACTCCAAAAGATGAATCAACTCGTATTACAACAAAACATAATATTAGTATGAAGAATAAAATAAAAAGATGAATAGAATAATGAATGAAAAAAATAAAATAAATAATCAAATAAATACAACAACAATAATAAAAATATAGGTAATAAGTTATCACATCTAATTGGTAGATGGATAAGAGAAATAAAGCCACCCACCTAACTAGTAGATGAATGAAAGAAAAAAAAAAGAAAAAGAAGAAGAAAAGTTGGTCAACCCACTATGTATAATTGCCTTCAAAAAAGATCTAAAAAAGGTGAATAAATTATGGAAAAATCTTCTAAAATTATAAAAATAGCATTTTAAAAGTTTTTTTTTGTGCTTTTAAGTGTGCACTTACCAAGAAAAGTTGACTCTTTAGACTAACAAAGGGTTCGCCTTTTATACATGTAGATCGAGGTGTGAAATGGCCATTTTAGGTTAGTGAAATGGTGATTTTAGCTTGAAATGGCCATTTTGGAGGGCTAAATGGTCATTTCACCTAAAGAGGAATTCTGTACGGGTTTTACCTCTTAAGAGAAATGACATCATTTTTTAGGGACAAAACAGCCATTTCAAAGCAGTACGAAATGGCCCGAGCCTTCAGCCCATCATAGACACTCATTTTTCTTGAATTTGAGTTGAACGCAAGATTTTTGGGTCGAGCAAGGACTTATGTCTAAAAATTAATCATGACTTTTTAAATAACATTAAGATCATTAAATCGGATGTTAACATCCCTATTTATCAAAATTTAGTCCTTTTTTTCATTATTAGGCAATCTGAATATAAGAGCCCTAGAGACCTAGTGTCTATAATGGGCAATGGAGCATCTAATAACAAATGAGCCGATGCAAGAGTGATTTTAGTTTTCCCTAAAAAAGAGGTGATTCCCTTTGTAAAGAAATTGAATTTCAAATCCACCAATAATGCACTAGAGTATAAAGCATGCATTTTTGGGCTAAAAGCTATTATGATATTAGGGTTAAAATTTGTAAAGGTGTATATGGATTTAATGTTTTTAATACATCAAGCCTTAAGGGAGCATGCTGTGAGAGAGGAAAAGTTGATCCCATATATAGAATTCCTAAATAGATTGAACAATGGATTTGAGATTTATACATTCCATTGTCTACCGTGGGAGGAAAATCAAATGACGGACACATTAGCCACTTTAGTAAGTATGGAATATTCTCACAGGGGCAGAGATAAGGCTAGTTATGCTGTCAAGTTTAAATAAGCCTAGTTTCGAGAGAGAACATATTACAGTGACAAAAAAATTGATAGTAAGTCATGGTATCATGATATATAAAATTACTTAAAGGGATGAGTCTATCCAGAACATGCTTTAAAGAAAGATAACATTGTGTTAAGAAAGTTGGCAGGACGATTTATCTCTTTTAAAGGAAATGTGTTCAAGAAAATGCAAGATGAGTTACAACTTAAATGTGTAGACAAGAAAGAAGCTCAAAAGGTATTATAATAGACACATGCCAGAATATGTAGGACTTATATGAATCGAATTAGCTTGGCCAAGAAGATTATGAGGTAGGGTTTCTACTAGTTGACATTGAGGTATACTGTGTCACACTAGTTAAAAATGTCAGAAGTGTCAGATACATGTGGATATGTGACATCTTTCCTCTATAAAACTACATAATTTAACATTACCTTGGCCCTTCATAGCATAAGAGATTGATATCATTATAGAGATAAGGCTAATGGCATTGAATGGTCACAGATACTTTGTTGTTGCCATAGATTACTTCTCAAAATTGGTGGAATCTACTTCTTACAATAAGTTAGGTGTAATGCAAATGGCTAGGTTTGTAAAGAAACACCTCATCAGTAAATATGAGGTCCCTTACCATATTGTGTCAAATAGTGGGTTTTAGTTTCAAAATGATACAAAAGACATGTTAGTGGTGTATGAAACTCAACATCATAGGTTTTCCATATGTAGGCCTTAAATTAATAGAGCAGTTAACATAGCTAATAAGAACTTAAAAATAATTTTAGCCAAAATGATGGGAACGTAAAGAGATTGGGCTTATAAGTTACTTTACACTCTCTAGGGATATAAAACTTTAGTCAAAACTTCAATTAGGGTAACCGTGTTCTCACTAGTATATGGGTCAAAAGTGGTTTTACCAATTGAGATAAAAAAAGACAATCATTGAGTGTTACTTTATAGACTATGATACTTATGAATAAATAAGCTGAGAGTAGATATTAACAATTAGCACTTATGAATGAAACAAGAATAATGGCTTTGTGTTATAAACAAATTTATCTTAAGTGAATTATTAGGGTATTCAACAAGAAGGTTAGGCCTCAAAAGTTGAAAAAAGGGGATTTGGTATTGAAATAGTCTAGGGTTGTCACCTCTAATTTGAGGTCGAATTTTAGATCTAACTAGGAAGGCCCTTATATTTACAAGCAATTATTAACGACAAAGCCCACCAAAAATATAGATCTCGAGGGTAATAAGTTCTAAAAGCCCTTTAATATTGATAAATTGAAACATTTCTACTAGTAAAAAAAGAGAAGAAAAACTACTCATTAGGTTAAAATCCATAGAGGATTGCTTAGGCAAAAGCTAAAGCATCCTTTTGGAGTTAACGGTGGTCCAAGTAAAAATTAAGGGATTAAAAGAAAATAATTGATCAAGAAATTTTGAAAGGGTTAACTGATGTCAAGATAACATTAAAATATTCACAGTGGCAATAATAAAATGTTCACACTTGTTTTGACTATATTTAATGCCGCATAGCTATCTTTATTATGCAAACATCTAGTGACACGTCCCTATTACATATCATACAAAGTAGGCCAAAACCATTTTCTTTATGTAATCAGATACATTTTAAAAGTACATTTAATTATTAGATATTCCTCTATATGTCTTCTAATAGCATGTGTTCTATTGTCTCATACAATGCTCGCAACTTAATTCTTGTAGGCAATTTTAGTAGAGGTATCAAAATTACCTATCTCGCCTCGTATAAAGTGTATAACTAGGCAGGCCCATAAGTCATGGTTATTCCTCAAAAAATAAGCTACAAAGTCAACACCATGAAAATGGAAAGGCTCAATCATAATCCATTAAGGCTCACCATATTGCCGATAACAATGAGTAAGAATATTGAAAGAAGCTAATGATAAGCCCACTAACGACACACACTCGATATAGCCTTTTGTCATAACATAGTCCAGTCTACACTAGCTACACAATCATTTGATTTAATCATTGATGATCGAGGAGAGCCATGAAGACACCACAACTGACCCAAAATGTTAAAGGATATGCCAAGGGAGATGATGGCTTGGACTATACATGTAATGCCTAAAAATTCCAAGTTATGAATAGTAACCTTGAGGTCGTAAATAGTATATAATTAAGGTGTTTCTTACAAAATGAAAGTACATGTTATGTGTAGGTTAGGATTATAATTTAGTGTGAAAATAAGGTCATTTAGATAGTTAACAATTAGTAAGAAGTGAAAATATGAATAGTGCCTTCTCTAAGAGTGAATAGCGCTTCACGAGACTCGGGTGCACTAATTGAATAGAATGAAAGGAAACTTTATAAAATAGTTTTAGGCAAAGTTTGAAGTGAAACTGAAGTTAATAAGGTGATTTAAAATGCAAGTAAAGTTTTTATAGCATTGTCCAGCAAATAGTAATCTAGTTTAAACTAAATGATAAAATATACAGTTTATGCTCATAATAACCTGAGAAGAACATAACCTAATGGTTAAAAGTTCTAAATAAGCCACTAGTAATAGAATTAGAATTTTCTGACATTAGAAAGTAATTTATAAA
>CANXYI010465737.1:0-15969 GCA_948208565.1 Hura crepitans
AATGCAATACTACTAATCCCTATTAACATGACAACCATCCAAACACTAATGCAAGTCTAACGATACATAGGCTTGTTGTTTATCCTATTAAATTCATTTCATCATTTAACTTGTTATGTCAACATGCACACATACATCACATATAGTCCCATTCACTTCACATACATCTCATATAATCACATTGGCTTAGGAGCCTCAAGATTCACATTGCTTATAGCATATCTCATATAGCGTATTTGATACATATATTCTTAGATCACTTGCATTCTAATCACAATCACATGCCTTTATTGACATAAGAGGACAACATAATATAATCATAACATTGGACATATATTCAAGGTCCATACATATTCTCATGGTACTCATAGCTCATCATTCACTTCATCAATTTCAATGTCTTATATAACTCAAGGTATGCATTAGAAGTGCTTATAGTCAGTGAATACATATACTTGATACAATACACAATACACATTTCCCACTTTAAGCTTCTCTTCAAAGCCATATCAAAATCATGTGATTTTTAGTGGTTAAATATGTTAAAATATGTATTAAAACATTAGTTCAAAGTGTCCTTACAATTTCCTTTCAAAACAATTTGATTTGCACTTGAAAACATTATGTTTTATGTCATTAGAAAAGGTTCATAGCCATAGGCCTAAAGGGTTCATAGCTGTGAGGCTATCAAAAATCCATAAGCTAGCTAAATCTTTAAGGGGATCACAGCCATAAGGCCTGCAGTTTAGCAACTCTAAACTGCAATTTCCTCATGATTTTTATTCCAAAAACTCTTTTAATCAGTCCCAAATCATGCAATAAACACTACCAATTGATCCATAATCATTACCAATAGATTATAGGGCATTTTGCACATCAAAAGCATATCAAAATAAACAACTTAAGCTAAAATTCATTATTAAATCATCAAATTTTAGAAAAATATCAAATTATGAACCCTAATATTAATTTAACCAATTCACAATAGATAAAGACAATTAAGCTTATGTACATGCTTTAAAAAATATATAAGGACACTAACAAACTCATTCTACTCTTTAATAATGTGTTTGGCCTTTAATTTGGCCTTTAATTATTCACCTTTTTCTTCCTTTTCAACAAGAATAGCAAAAAAAAATGACAATAAAAATTAATGCAAAAGATGCCAGAGATGGAGTGGATGACTTTACCCTGAAGAATTATAGCTAATTGCTTAGGAGAGATGCCTTGAGAAGATGTATAAAGAGGGAGAAGAAAAAAAATGTCCATTTTCTTTTCTCTTCTTTATTCACTTTATGCTATTTATACCCCTCAAGTGAATGGTCAAGATTTCATCTAGATAATTCCTCAAGTTAACATGTTACAAAACCCTTTTAAGAGGCACAATTACATATCTATTCCTCCATCCAAAAACTTTTTACCTCACTAAAACTTGTTCAAAACTTTAAAATTACCATTTTAGCCTTTATGAGCATATTATATTTTTAGGGCATTATAGTATATTGCACTTTTCACCTTATTTCAAGGCACTGGGATTCATGTGTACCCTAGTTATTCACAGACTTTTATTTGATCCAAAAACACACAAAAAAACCCTCTCAAAATAATAAAAATAAAAACTAAAATGGGAGAAATAGGTAACCAAATACAAAAATATATGCACTAATAAAATCAGGTTTTTATGATGAAAAAATCCTCAAGAAAATACTTTGACCCTTTGGATTCTAAATGGAGAGAATGATTAAGTGTTCAAAGAGGGTGTTTGGATAGTGAGAAAATGAGCAAAATAAAAGGTTTTTTCTTTTTATTTTTTAGGTTTTTTTTTATTATAAAAGTGGCCTTTTATAAGGGTGGTCAATTTCCCTATTGGCTAAGTGACATTAGAACACATGTCTTAAAATATGGTAATTTAGACTTTTGCATAGATGAATATTTATATAAACTTTTCATTCAAATTGATAAACATTGATCCAATCGGATGATTTGTCAAACAAAAAAATGAACATTCATCCGAATGGATGAATCTTCATCCAAACGGATGAGCATCCACTCAGACAAATTATGTTGGTCATCTAAATAGATAACAAGTTAAAAAAATGGTTATCTTTGATTACTCAAATTGAATCTCCAAATTACAAAAATCTAAAGATAATAAATCATCTAGGCAATTCATTATTAGATTTTCTTTTAAATAAAGGGCTTCATAGTGCAGTGTCCACAATTGCCCCCACTTTGATATGGGCTACAGACATGTATGAGTCATAATCATAGTTTAGAAAGATGAGAGACACATACATATGCCTTGGGTTGGTTCTGAGAGCTCTTTTTATTTGGTAGGTGGTTGGAAATTAGCCTAACTTCAAAGTTTGAGATAAAACACATTCTTAAATAAGGGTTTAAGATATTTCACTTTCTTAAGATAACGATTGAGATAATAACCATTCACAACCAAGGGTTTAAGATGAAATGAGATATTGTAATCCTCTCTAATGCTTGAGATATTTCATCATCTCAAAATAGGGATTAAAGCAATAACCTTTCTCAACTAAGGGTTTGAGATGATATAAGATATAAGTTGTAAGCCTATCTAAGGTGATTTTAAGAACATGCAAATTATTAGAAGCCACCTTTGGGAAACTATTTGAAGCCTTACCTTAGGCCATTTGTAGGAAGCAATACATTTGGCTTATTATTTGAAGGCCATATTTTAGGCCGTTAAATTGTTATTTAAATGCCATGCTTTAGGCTATTGTTGGTGGCCATGCTCTTGGTCATTTTTGTGAGTTCTCTCTTTTCTTAGTGGTATGTCTATATTTTCTCAAGGGTATGTCTCCTCAAGTAGTTTGATTTTTCTAGTTGAGGTGATAATGTGAGCTAGTAAGCTTTCCCTTATGTCAGGGCGAATGATAATGCATTTGTAGCTGAAGAGCTAGTAAGCTTGCTTATTGCATTAGTGTTTATCTTTACACATGGTGCAACATTTGACATTGGCATGTGGATTATCCAACAAACTTTAAAATTTGGCATTATAATAATCCATCTTAGTTCAAAAGTTAGAGCTTATTAGTGTAATAGGGCATTATTTGGTTTAGTTTCCTTCTTATGACTTTAGATTCTTTTAAATATTTATTCCTTTGATAGTTCATATAGTCGAGAATTTATAATCAATAAGATGTAGTAGTCAGTTTAATAAATTGAATTAAATTTGCATGACATACATGTGTTAACCAATATTATTAGGTGGTTTATAGATCAGTTGCCTTTATTATCATTGCAAGTATCCATAGAGTTCTTAGGATATTGATGTCTTTATCTTGCTAAGCTTACTTTTATAAGGGCATTAGGGAAAAGATGTTTTCAATGGAAACACATATGATCATCGAATTATGAAGTCTATACTTTTAACCTAACATATGATTAATTAAATATGCCTTTTTTAATCTTTTTAAAAATGTATATAGTCATTTAGAGTGTAGGCATAACGTGGAAGCTAGGGTGTGACTATCTAATGTATACCATGATATGAAACTACTCATATGCCTAGTTTTATCTATATGTATGCATGTCATAAATTATACATGTTTAGACCAATTAAGGGCCTTACTATGGATAGATGTAATTAAGGCAATTTGGAGGGATTATTAAGTAAAGCTTGATTTATTTTGTCAGAAAAGAAGGTGAATGTCTTTATAGGGTCTCAGATGGTTGGTTTTAGTTATTTTTAGAGCTTTTGTTACTTTTTATTATGGATGGACAATAAGAAGTTTTGGAAGGGTCTATAAAACTTTTAGCTTTTGAGAATCAATTAACTAGTGATGCCTCCACTTTCTTATGTATTGTCAAGTCATTATTTTCTTCTCTTTTTTTTCTCTGTCTCTTCCTTCATCCTAGCTTTTTTTTAGAGGGTATAAAGATTTATGCCCTAACTTTTGCTTAATCCCTCCCCTTCCCCCCGAGGGAGGTTTTCACACTAATGGGTAACATAACTTTTGCTTAGGTGACCTTCAAAGATTGATCTAATGAGGTTTTTATGAGTGGGATAGCTTGTGATAAGAGTTAAGAGACACGACTCAGTGCAAACTGAGAATCAAAGAGATTGGCATAAGTGTTTTAACCCAAGATAGGGACCAATTCATTGATATTCAATAACTAGGTTCATGGTGGCACTTAATCATAGCCTAGTAATCTACATACATTCTCTATATTACTCAATAAAACCATGATTTTCTAATGTAATGCAATATTCCTAAAATTTAATATTCGCTTCATGTATAAAAATAATATAATTACAATAAAATTATATAAGAAATTATAATACTTCACAAATATGAGGTTTTTATTAATGTAATGGCATTATTATGCATTATAATCCTTATAAAATGCACCATCATTTATATAGGATGTAATAAACATGATAACAATTTAGAAATCTAACAACTATTATCATGTGAAATCATGATAAGAATAACCAAATCATATTTATGATATCTACTCAAAGAATTCAATTTTATTTATAAGAAAACATGACTTTAAATACAATTAACCATATTGGACTAATGAAAATAATTTTCATGATGAATAATGCATATTCTGGCCCGTAGAATTTACTAATGGTGATACTTTAAGCAAATCAATGAATTTGTAATGGAAGAACAATGATATCATAGGAAAACTATTCAAAGAACTCCCTTGAGTGGAACTAGCGCTCTTACAATAGCTCTAAACTCTTTAACTCTCAATAATATTTTGAATTAATGATTTCAAAATATTGATTCTCAAGAATTATTGAAAGCTCTTTAGAAACTTTTTCTCTTAAATAACGTATGTGTCCTTGATTATGGAGAGGAAAAAGCTATTTATTAGCATCAATCTAAAGCATTTATACCATTTTCCAACTTTAAATATGATGTATAGGCTAATAAAAAAATTAGTGATACGATTTTAGTAGGAAAACATAGTTTTAAAGGCTTAAAAAATAGACTTAGAGTTGAATTGGACTCTCATAATAGGGTTCTAAAAAGAACCACTGTGTATGACATAAAATCACTATGCAATGGTTTCCTAGGTTTACTTGGCAATTATTAGATGGCAGACCTAAGATAGGGCTTACTCTGTTCTAATTCTTGGTTTCCTTTCTCATTTTACTCTTTAAAGGCTGTTTACATGTTTCTCAACTATTCTAAGCTCATTTTAACTCATTTCTCACTTTAATGGTAAAATGACAATTTTACCCCTTAAAAAGCATCTTGACTTTTTTTAAGTGTTCTTCATCGTAAGAAAGTTAATTTAATTAAGCTATTTCTTTGGTTATTATCATCAGGCACTTTTTAAATCAAGGGGACTAAAAAGGCAGTGCTTATAGCTTGCCTCTTTAATGAAATTTTTGAAAACATTTTCATGTGATATAGATTTTGTTAAAGGTTTTTAAGAAAAATAATGAAAATATTTACCTATCTATGGTGTGAAAGAGACTAACCTTTTGAACTTAAGATTATGCATCCTTAAATTATATTTTAACACGGGCTGAGCACTTTATGTTAAGATTTTTTAGGATGAGCACCTTTGTGTTAAACTTTGGATTAAGCATCCTTGTACCATGTTCAAGTTGAGCACCTAGTATTAGATTAGGTATCTTTAATTTGACTTCAAGTTGAGCACCCTTATGTTAAACTTTTAGATTGAGCATCTTCATGTTGAATTTTAGGTTGAGCACCTTATATTAAAGTTTAGGTTGAGCACCTTGTATTAAACTTCAGGTTAAGTGCTTGTGTTAGACTAAGCATTTTTAATTAGTTTCAAGTTGAACACCTATGTTGGATTGAGTATCCTTAACTTATTTTAGGTTGAGCAACTATGTTGGATTAGGCATCCTTATGTTGAATCTCAAATTAAGCATCTTTGTATAAGATTGAACATTCTTATATTAAATTTTGGATTAAGCATCTTCATGTTGAATTTTAGGTTGAACACATTTGTGTTGAACTTTAGGTTGAGCACCCTTGTATTTGATTGAGCATCCTTATATTGAATTTTAGGTTGAGCACACTCATGTTTAATTTTAGGTTGAGGACCTTCATATTAAACTTTAGGTTGAGCACTCTCATATTAGATTAGGCATCTTTAATTAGTTTTAGGTTAAGCACCTATGTTAGATTAAGCATCCTTAATTGAATTTCTAGTTGAGCACTGGGGTCAAGTTGAGTTTCTTTAGTTGGATTTTAGGTTAAATGCTTATGTTAGATTATGCATCCTTCACTGAACTTCAAGTTTAGTAGTTAAGTTAAATTTCAAGTTGAGCACCTTATATTGGATTTTAGGTTAAGCACCCTATGTTGGATTAAGCATCCTTACATTTAGAGTTGAGTTTGATTAGGCATCCTATGTTTTATAACTTGTTTGAACTGTATTTTATATTCGAATGACATTTTTGTCATTTTTCATTCTATTAGAATTCTCTCAATTGGAGCTAATCTTTAGAAAACTAATTGTATGATATTGCAATTGGCATTGTTATGGATCTATCTACTAATTTTGGTGATTTTGACTTTTAGGGTATATATAAGTGATTTCCAATTTTCTTTTCATTTTCCATTTCTTCTTACTTTCCCTCCTATTGCTAGGATTCCAGATCCGCCTATCCTACCATACCAAGACTCATTTGTGCATGTCAAAGCTTCAAGTAGGTTCATATGTTCGAGGATGGGGTCAATATTTTATAAAGATCAACCTTCACACGTCTCTTCATCTTGACGTATGTGCACAATTGGCTTAATTATATTTCTAATTCCTTTAAATATCTTTCATTATGAGATTAATGAGATAATTTTGATTCAACTTTGCTCTATTTTTCTTAGCATTACCTTTATCGTTGTTAAAGGGAGTATATGAATTTAGGTCTGACCAAGTGCAATGATTATAGATTGGTAGGTAGTTTTGTGCAAAAACTTTTAAATAATACTTTAGTCACTATGAGGTATGTCCTTCATCATTAACCATAAAACCAAGAAAACTTAGGTAAAAATTTTTGCCTCTTTTGCATAATTCTTCTTCATTCTTTTGTTTTACTATACTCTTCTTCTCATATTCTCTAAAGAGATTATAATTAAGAGTAAGGACACTTTGACCATATGCCTATGAAAAATAGTTTCATTATTCATCTTAAATGTTGAAAGTGCCATTTAGATTCTCTTAGTATTTGTATCTTTCTTACTAGAGAACTTTGGTGGTCTATATGTTGAATGCAATTTCATGTATGACTACAAGAAAATGATTGCTCGATAAGTTTTTCTTACACTAGGTGCATGTATATGATGCACCACTCCCACTATTATAAATAGTGGTCTCTTTCAACTTATCTAGATTAATTCCTCTATAATAGTAGATAGTTTGGTTCATTTTTTGTCCCATTACTTGTGTATGAATTGTGGACTGAACCTAATTTGATGTTGTGTCTTAAAGTTTGAAGAAAACATAGAAGTTAGTATTATCCAATCATGATAAGTTTTTGGTACACATATTTCCCTTTGGTGTGTCAATTATTGATTAGAGAGTTGCTCTTTGCATGATTAAACTATGCATATAGGTGTGTATATCACTAATGTGTATGGAAAACATACATATACATCTTAGTGCACACATATATATGTGTATGTATCTATGAGTTATTTTATGCATACTTACGCTTATACTTATGTATACGTGTATGTTTATGCATCTATGATCATTTATGGAATATACAATGAACAAATGAATGCTTAGACATGGGTATGTTGACATGTCTTTGCATACAAGTAATTTTGACATTTATATATGCTATGTTAATGCTTATGTGTGTATGCTCATTTATGTATATGTACGTGTGGCATCTAAGACTTATACATTTTATAATGTGTGACCATGGATCCATTATTTATGCAATATGGGTTCCTTGGATGAATACATATATGTGTATGCATACATTGTATAAATTCTCTTACATGGCCATCTGTCCATGTTTATGCATATTCATGTGTGGTGTATATACAATATATGTGGATTTATACATATATCTATATGTGCTTATACATGTATAACATGCATTTGTATATGCGTGTGTTTGTTTTCATGTAAATATGTGTACGTGTTCGTGCATATGCATGTGTATGCATTATTGGTGTATAAATAAATGAATGCTATCCATGGGTCTTATGATTCCTATAACTAATGCATAAGTCAAATATGCATATCTAGCATATAAATGGATATGTACAAATGATGAATGTGCTAACGTTCATGTTTATACCTAATTCTTTCTAGAAATATGCATGTATTCGAAATAAATATATTTGAAACAATCATTGGCTTTATTAGTGGGTAATTCATGGGAGCTTTTTTAATAAAAAAGGGATTACTTTGGGGTAATATGAACAATTTTCATATGTCTTAGGTGTGATTTAGCATTTTATGCCAAATAGACTGTTTAGGTTAATGGTATCCCTACTTCCCTTTAGCATGCCAAGTTTTTTTATTGATTAAAACTAGCTGATTAGCAAAGAATGGCTACTCTAAAAGAAAAGATATTACAGTAATTAATGAGGCTAATTGCTCAAGAGATCAAGTATGTGCATGTGTGGTAATTCATTAAAAGCATGTAGTTGTTGAGAGAAAGTAGTTAGGACTTTTGGAAGCAAAAAAGAATAGGGCATGTGCTAGAGTCTAGGTGGTAAAGTCTATTTTAGACTAATGTAAGATAGAAAGAAATATAATTAGGGATTAGTAGGAAAGTTGATTGCAAAGGCAACAAGGCAAATGGCATAATATTTAAGGCAAAGAGAGTAGCTAGCTTGAAGTGCCTATGTCATTGTAATGTTTAAGCTTGATCCAATCGTATCATTTTCTACCAATACTAGAGTACTAAAGGAAGCATTTTTCTCTTTTGGGGTCTATCATGAGGCTTAAGAAAAGTAGTAAAAAAAGAAATAGGAGTAATAACTATAAAGACATTCAATGCATGTAGAGACATTTTATGTAATTAAACTAAGTTCCTTTAATTTTGACATTTACTCATTTTGGATTAAGCTCTTATCATCAATTAGCCATATGGTTGAATATTTTCTCTTTGTTCCTTTAATTTATATTGAAATTATTAGAGGGTTTTCGACATAGTGAGGATCATCATGTTATTTTAAATATTTAGCTTATCCATATTTTTCCTATCACTTTCTTAGTCATGGCTTGTATTGAAGATCGAGCATGAATTATCCTATCATGACTTAGACAAAATCCTAGAATAATAAAGCTTAGGTTTAAAGTTTATAGAGCTTTCTTTATTGATATGTAGCTTTCTGTAGATGCTAGCCTTAATTCATACCCCTCAGTATCATGAAGCTTAATGGAATGTCATTCTTTCTAATCTCTCCAAGCAGTGCATTGATAATATCCCTATTATTATCCAATCTATAGATTTTCTAGTTAATTATTTTCTCTCAATTTCCTTACTTTTGCCTAGGCTCATACTCTTGATTGATCAACCTAGTAGGATTATTTTTTAATTAAAGAGGGAATTTAATGAATAAGCCCAATCATGGTCTTTAAAGCTTTAGACCTTTCCTTTTTAACTTTTTAAAGAATGTTTAAAGGGCTTTTAGTATTTTTAAAGCCTATTGATGATATTTAGATTTTTTTTGAATGAATGGGAATTAGAGATGAAAGCTTTAAACAATCAATACTTACAATGACTCTTAAAGGCTTTAGGCTTAAAGAAAAATGGGTATATATTCCTTTAGGGAAAAAGGATTTGGAATTTTAATAATGTTTGAGTGGAAATTTTTGGACTTTTAACTTTTAGGCATGATTTGATCAATATTAGATTTGATTACCCTTAGACCTTCTAATTTTTCCTCTCTTTTTTTTTATTTTTTTTCATTTTTTTCTTATTATCTCCTCACTCTCAGTAATATTTCTCATGCATTACAAGGAAAGACCAAGTCTTGTGTCTTGAAATTGAGCATAAAGATTATGAGCCATTTCTCAAAGAATCTTGAATTGGTCATCATGGCATATATGTATTAAGTTGGTTTTTTTCTTTTTTTTTTAAAAAAAATAAGAACTATGATTAATATGATATAGAATGCTTAAATATGCTAAGGTTAAACAAACTAGTCATAATTGACTTAATGCCTGAAAAAAATGAGAAAGTTTTAAAATGATAAAGGAGAGATTTAGGTTACAAAATATTAGAAAACATAATGGTTATTTTTTTAGTAGTTAAAAAACTTAGTGGTGATGCTCAATCTTCCTTGATAAGTTTTTGGATGGTAGCATGAAAGGTCTAGCATTCATTAGTGTGATGCCTGATGTATTGGTGGTACTGATAGAAGAGTTTAACGTGGTGTTGGAGCTTGTTTTGGCTTTTGGCTAGTTCAGATAGGTATGGTCCTTTTTTCTAATACTAAGTTTGTAAAATGCCATGAAAAAGGCTTCACTAAGCTAAGGCATTATCCCTTTCTTATAGTAAGAGTGCTGGAAGAGTTAAGCTTAAAGTTATTAGAACAGGTATTTTCTTTCTCACATACTCTCTTTTTAACTCATGGCTCTTAAAACAATATCTTTCAAGCACTATATCTATTATAGCTTGATCAATCACATGTAATACTTCTTGCCAAAAAATTATATGTCTGATGGAATTCTTTGCATATGAGTGAAGTGTCTTATAAGATCTAGTCCTTTATTCAAAGATTAAGTGTATTTCTGGCTAGAATGACTAAAGTGATGGCTAACATTCCTTGTTATGGAGGCATTTTGATCATTAACCACTGTAATAAATGACTTCAAATGGTCTTTTGATAATGAGTTCTTTTTTGTCAAATTCAACTAATGATAGTTCTTTAACTAGGCTTAAATGAAAGGATAAAAGGCACAAAATAGTTCAACTAGTCTTTGCTATATGCACATGGTGACTGTATGAATTTATTTCAACTAATGATAGTTCCTTGACTAGGATTAAATGAGAGGATAGAAGGCACAAAATAGTTCAACTGATTTTTGCTATATGCACATAGTGACTGTATGAATTTATTAAAGTCTAATGTGATGTTTAATGCCTAAATACATGATATCTTTCAAGTTTAGATAAGATGATACAAGATGTAAACTACCTTTAAATATTATATATTGTTCACGTATTATGCGTTATATGCATAGAAGGCTATTATGATGTACGCTAATGCATGTAAGGTGATTCTTTAAAAATGATTTCAAGGATATATATTGATGCATGACATCTTTGAGTTAGGTAAAAAATATACATGTATGATATACATATGTGATAACATAAGAGGCTAGTACGATGTATGACACATGTTAATGTATGTCATATATGCTTGGTTAATGTACATATGATCCTACAGGTGTCTATGTGGGCATGATGCATGCTAAAGCATGAGTGAGAATTACAATGCATACTAATGCATGGATTTATAGTATACTTATTCTAGAATGATTTGAGTAATAGATTATGGTACATGCCAATGTATGGATGTTAGGTAAGATGACATAAGACATAACATGATGTGTAGCACATGTTATTAATGTATGTGTATGCATGATGTATGATAAATGCTAATGTAGAGTGTGCTAATATCTAGGTGAGATGATACTAAATGTTTAATAACTCTAATTGTGTATGTTATGCTTGAGTGAAAGCATAAAAATCTAATATAGATGCAAGGATATACATATGTATGAATAAAAAGATGACAAATTTCCATAAGATGTTAGCTCACGATGTCCAAGAGATATGTGTACACATGAAGTTGTATGATTTAAAGTACAAATGGTAATGCATGATGTATATGTGCATGGATAAGCATGATATATGACCAAGGTGTGACCATATAGTGCATATGTATACAATTACTACATGGGTAGTATATAAAGAAAACACAAGCAATAAGCTTTCCAACCTTATTTCTCCCACACATGTGATTTAGTCATTCTTTGCTATATGGGCTTACCTAAGTATCATCAGGGGATACATAGGGTCAAACTCAAGCCAAGCTATTTTAACCTAAAAGACCTTTCTTATTTAAAGTGCATGTAAAAGCAATGGCTTAAAACCATTAGATAGTGTTTAGGTCTTATTTTAAAATGAAATTAGGCTAAGCCAATCCCAGATAAAAAGGCAAAATAGGTTTGGCTGCATCTTAAACAAGTTAAACAAAGGTTAATACAATAGGCCCATGTCACATTCATAATGAAAATGTATAATCTTACGGTCATACAACTTAAAGAAAATTACTAGGGTCACTATATGGGCTTTTAGTTTAGTTAGAAAAGCTTAAAGGTTTCCATAAGAAGGGTCCCTTATAATGAGTCTTCCTAATTAAGGGTAAAGTGATTAATTAGTTTACCATTTGATGTACCCAAAGATATAAGGCTTGTGAGTGATTCATATGCTAATAATTCTCTAAACATGAGTAAAAAATAGGTTTGTGTTTCACAACACCATATAGGGTAATAAGGACATAATTATAAAAGATGTAATGCAATGGGATTAATAAAGTTGGAATAAGAACAAGCATATTATTTCTTTGGCTATATGTGACAAAAAATAATGCTTTCAACCTTATTACTCCCTTTCAATGTATAATAAAGAATTCTATCCTAGGTTATGCTTTAATTCAAATATCAATAGGGATATATGAATTCTACTTATATTAAACTACCAATCGAATATGAACACTCATTAGTTCAATCTACTTAAAGTATGTTATAACCATTCCTCCATTTAAAAAGGAAATCTTTAACTTCTTTTAGAAGTTGAATGGGTTATCAATAGTGTAGAGAAAATAATGTATTTTTATTAGGGACGAGAGCGATTTAGTGTTTGGGAGTTGCCACCTGACCTATATACTAGGACCTTTAATCTTTTATACTAGAAAGGTTCAAAATTTAGATCTTATTTATGCCCTAATAATATTCCTTCTTTATGTATTGTAACATTTATCAATCCCATATCAAGCAAGCATGCATTATATTTAAAGTAGTTGTGTCACCTTTTCATGCATAAAAAGTAAATAGTAGTATTTAAAGCATACAATAATTATATTATACTTGGGTCATTGATTGATTGTGATATAACCTGACAATTAATTGTAATTCCATAGGAATTGGTAGTAATTGCCCAACGCCTATCTTTAGGAGATTGGCCTTTATTAAAATACATTTTTCACGTGTTTTTGATTAGAGAAAACTCAAAACCGTTTTGTTAAGAAAACACCATTTAATTAGGTAGAAAACCATTTAATGTGAAGTTAAGCATTTGGCATGTAAAATAAGTTGTTGACCTACTTATTACAACCCAAAATAATCCAAAAGATATAATAGGTACAAAACCAAAAGCAATAGTCCATAGCATAAAGCTAGTCTCACCTGTGCGACATTAAGTCCGTGCAGACTCTATAAGGCTCTGGCTTATATCCGTGCAAACTAATGCTAGTGTGATAGACTAGGTCCATTTAGACTTTCTAGTTTAGGCAGAATAGTTACTTGTGACCATCGTAATGAGATATGTTACGAATAATAAGCAATGGCCCATAAGGACCTAAAAAAGGATAATATCATTAAGCAATATATCTTGAATGTGAATACATCGTGATTCATGTCATAGGATATTTATTGAGCAACATAAATGTTACTGTTCATAAATGGCATATGAGTGTACATATAGGTAGATTTAAGGTCATAGATGTAAGTCTATATGGACTATATTCCTTGTGAGAGGGAGTTTGTGAGGACTATAAATAGAGGCAGGCATACAAGAAACCAAATCATTCGTACAAACCACATTCGTTGTGAGAGGGGGTTTGTGTGGACTACACATATAGAGAGGTGTGTGAAAAACCTAGTCATTTGTATAAGCTATGTTCCTCACGAGAGGCAGTCCATGTAGACTGCATGTCAATTCTAAATATCAATAGCATTCATGCATTAGTTAGGGGATATGTCAACGTACACATATACAAATATGACATATGACAAGTATAATTCACAATAAAAGATCAAAATAGTATTAGATTTAGGTTCGTACAGTTTATGTTACTCATGAGAGAGAGATCGTGCAGACGTATGCATGCTCACAGTATAGTATGTATATTCATGATCAAGGTAGCTGAATAATTATAAAATGCCAAGAGTTCATTTACACATAACAGAGCAGTTTATAGTGGTGGCCTACTCCTATGACTAATATAGGGATCACTAAGGATCACCTTATAGAGGGCTAATCATGGGAGATCATGGCTCTATATGAATAATAAATAGATGTACTAATATTTAATAGGAGGCCTCAAATCTTACCTTGTGATTGAACTTTTAAACAATGGCACAAAGTATAGAGGTTTAAAAGAAAATTTATTTAAGCGAGGGCTAATAGGCTAGTAGATCATATCTTGGTTAGAGTTCTCACCTGAACTCTCAAAAAAGGTATTTGATTGCTTAGAAAATTGCCTTCAATTTCTCCAATTGCTTCCTCTTTTAAGCTCCCTTATATATACCCTGAAAGGGGTATTTATACACTCTAGGGTCAAGATATCCCATCTAGAAGTGGTAGAATCCTTATAAGACTAGGATTCAATGCTTAGATAGGGATTCTACGCTTTTAGAAGACTTTCATCAATAGGTTCGTATAGACATGGGTTACTTGGTCTATGCAAACCTAGGTGGTATGCTTTCTCACTAGCTTATAGGCTTTGGGCTAGGTTTGATTTAGTTCGTGCAGACGTCAGCTACTTGGTTTATGTAGACCTAGGTGGGATGCTTTCTTACCAATCTATAAGCTTTGAGCTAGGTCTTAAGCTAGTTTTAAGTTAGTTTGTATAGATGTGGGCTTGGACTTATTTGTATAGACCATGGGTTATAGGCTCTATAGAGAAGATTGGGCTAGTATGGACCTAGGTGGAATATGTCCATGTAAACCATATCTCATAGGCTGAAATAGGATCATATAGACTAGCTTCCTAAGGGTTAGTGCCATTACTTAAGAGCCTATCTTTGGTTATCATCATAGGCTAAACTCAAGGCATCTACAGTTGCCCCCACTTTGGTATGTGTTGTGAAATGCTAAAGCAATAGTGCATATTAAAGTACTTGAGACATAGTAACATACTTAAAGTTTTGCTATTTTTTCCTTTTCATGATCTAGCTTACTATTATCATGTTTGCATGATACAAGTTGTTATCTCGTACCTTTGCGATCAAACTTGTTACATGTTTTCATATCTTGGTATTTTCACCATTCGACTACTTAGCATTTGTACCATTCAATGGCTTTGCATTCATACCATTTGTTGGCTTGACATTCACACCATTCGGTTACTTGGCATTTATACCATTCGATGGCTTGGCATTTGCACCATTCGACGGCTTATTTGATGGCTTGTGATTTTGTCGTTTGCTGCATATATGGTTAATATGCATGGAAGATACATGTTCTCATGTAAGAAAATATGTTGGTAGTTTAAAGTAATGCATGTCTTTTTCATGCAATGCATGTTTTTATGCTGAGGAAAATGCATGTTTTGATATAAATAATGGATGATGCATGTTTTTCATGTATAAAAAACTTATTTATGATCTAGTGAAAAATGCATTGATACATGTTTACATGTAGATAAATGATGCGTGTCCTTCATGTATAAAGGTAATAATGAGGGGTAATGGCCAATGCATGTTTTCATGCAAAGATAAATGATGAAATAAATTATGCATGTTTTCGTGCAAGGGAAATACGGAGATGAATGAAATATGCATGAAATAAGATGTATGTTTTCATGCATAGAGAAAACGTAGAGGAAAATGATGCATGTTTTTCATATAGAGGAAAATGATGCATGTTTTTTTGTGTAAGGGTAAATAATACATGTTTTCGTGTATAGGAAAACATGTGAATAGATAATGCATGCTTTTCATGCATAAGAAAATAAAGATAAA
>CANXYI010465793.1:0-12392 GCA_948208565.1 Hura crepitans
CATGTATCGATGCTACATAGATATAGATCAAATTTTTCACATATTCCAATAGCTGAGGAAGTTGAGATACAACCAAATTTATCTTATAAAGAATAACCAGTGAGGATTTTGTCCCAAGAAGTTAAAGAGTTCTACAATAAGACATTAGCTTTAGTGAATGTGTTATGGAGGCATCAAAATATTGAGGAAGCAACTTGGGAAAGTGAAAGCCAAATGAGAGAGAAATATCCACATTAGTTTGTGTGACACCCCTTACTAAATTCCTTAAGAAACCCCATAGGTCATGCACACACTCCTAGGTCGCCCATCTTAATATTGGCCACTAATACCATTCATTTAACTTGCATTACTTTACATCTGTTTAACTTACTTTGTCTCCAAATTCATTTACTTTGGATTCCATATCTTACTTAAGTTGTATTCATCCTAATGATGTCAATTCCTTGTAATTACGAGCCATTCCCAAAAATTTTAGAAATTCTAGTTGCATAACTACTGTCTAGGTTCTTATCCAAAAATTTTAAAACCTGTTTAAACACTTCTATAAATATTTCACAACTCTTAGACCTGTCTGGTCCCCCATTCTCAGCCTAACTTTAGCAACTATCACACAGCAATCACAGGCCTCAGGCCACAGATAAAAACATACATATATAGAGCCTTAAGCTCACATCATCAACAAGCATCATTTTTTAACATACATTCACAAGGAAAACATATAGTTCTATTTATTTACATCAACAATTTATGCTTACTTATATACATCATATATACAAAGCTTAAATACATGTTTTCACCCAATTTGCACTTAGGTACATGGATATCAAAACTGTACAACATTTACTTTATATTCCTTTAAGGGTATCCTCTGAACTCCTATTGACACACTTCATAAGGCAGGATTTTGCTCTTGAGTACTTGCTCACCAAAACATGTACACTGAGTATACGAGATACTCAGTGGTGAACTTAAAGCATTTAAATCATGGTATTATATCTTTTCATACATGAGCAATCTAATAACTAAGTTTACCAAGTTATTTGATTCAATTTATATAACATGGTGCCAAATTACTAAAATACCCCTAAGGCATTTATATGTCATGAAATAACCTTTTTGACTCACATAAATTATTTACAATAGTTATTAACATTCATAGCATGCATACTTTACATTAATCAATTTATTTAACAACATATATATAAAATGACCAAAATGCCCTTAAGTCTGTATTTCATTAATTACTCAAAAAATATTATCCAATTATGCTTCATTTTATTTTCATGACCATTTTTATTATTCACTTAATTCAATTTGCTGGCCTAACTAGGAAGATGATAATTAAAAACACAGGATTTAAAGGGAAAATAAACTGGTGTAGTGGTCCTTATTCTGGACCTATGCCACTGCACCGGCATATGTGCCATTATGGAGATCAGCTCGTAGCCTCTCTAAACACAAATAAATAACATTTGTGTGACATAATAGAGATCAACTGTAGGCCTCCCTAGCCACAAATAAACATCATTAGGAATGTGACATAATGGAGATCAACCCGTAGGCCTCCCCAGCAACAAATAATATCTCAACATCTATGTGACATAATGGAGATCAGCCCGTAGGCCTCCCAAACCACAAATAAGATTCACTGCCTGAACATCAAACAACTAGCAACTAAAAAAACCCTAAGTTGACTGATCAACCCATCCAGTAGGTGTCTAACTAATAGGCCAAGTAATCATTTTAAGTCTATTTATTGACCAAAAATGTTCTTATAATATTTAAGTTGCAATAACAAATAGTTATAAATTTTATTACATAGTTTATTTTTCAGCCAGTCTATTATAGCCACATTTTAGCTCTACTGGGTAAAAATCCCAAATTAATATTAAGTTCTATTACCAATATGCAAGGTTTAATATGATATAATTTATCATAGCATTAATTCTTAGGAAGTTAACACTTTCTATTTAGTGACATTTTTGGTTCAACTAATGGTTAACTGGACAGTTACAGGTCATTTCGACCACTTTTCAAGACACATTTCTAGGACTATTTTAAGTCCAATTTTAGCACAGTTTTCAACATCTTATTAAGCACATTCATAGGCCTAAAGCCAATCATATCTAGGCTACTTCCAAGGGCAAATAATAGGCACAAATTTATGTTCACTTATCATACTACATTTTAAGTCACTTTTTAAGCACTTATTCTAGGCCATTACCATAGGTTTTAGTTCAACCATTTTAGTCATTTAGAGATACATTCTCAAAGCTTATTTAAAATATCATTATGCCATATACATTTTTCAATTTAAGGTTATTATAAGCCAATTGTCTTGACTATTATAATTTATATACCTAACATTTCAATAAGCCTAATTACATGCCATATTGCCATTAACATGCTCTCAGGTAACAAGGAAAGTAACAAATATCAATATTCATCCACACATATATGCTATGAACATAATTACACACATACATACCCAATCCCAAGCCAATTCTCATAGGTTTATAGACTTATAACTTCTTTATCAAACATCACACATAAAATTCCTTCATGGTAGCTCTCAGGTGCAAGCATGAAAGGTACATTTCATCATGTTTTCCAATCCTAACTACCATAGTTCTCATTCTAACATGCCATGCAATTCTTAACTCATATTTTGGGCATCAAATATCCCATCCAAACATCCTTACACACCAGAATTAGCAAGCAATTAAAGCTTAATTCCCAAGTCCTTCGAAACATGGCTCCCTAATTTGTTAAGTCCACATTTAATCAACCTTCCCTTTGAAAAAATTATTCATAAACTCAATATTTCAGCCATCCTAAATTTTTTTTCATCATCTTAGGCACCTCATTGCATGAAATAAATACTTGAAGTTCACTTACAAGTGATAAAAGCCCCTTGAATCCATAAGAACACCAGACTATCCAACATCCATGGTGATTTTCCTCCCCCTTTGTGGACTTTAATCTGCCCTCCAATTGCCATAAACACCTCACATACACAATCTCATAGGTGTTAAGCATGACCTAGCATCAAATGGTGGCCAAAAACCAAAGAAATGGAGGAAAAATAGCCATGAACTCACCTAAAGGTCACTATTCTTGACAATTTGAACCAATGAGATTTGATGAATTTTATCTCCCAATTGAGAAGTCTTTTTTGCCTAATTATTTTTCCCTATGGTGCCTAACAGACAAAGCAAAATTTAGCAATTGGAATCACCATTTTTGGTGAAGAGATGAAAAAGTTACGCCTAGTTTACTTCTCCCTTGGCGTTAGCAATAGCATGGAAAGGAGGAAAAAGATTTTTCTTCATTCCAAGTGGAAATCCACATGTCAAGTGAGGTTTGCTACTTGGCAATCCTCCTTGGCCACTTAGCATGATATGGGCCCCCTTTGACATGACAAGGGTGGTCCCAACACTTCTCGAAATTTTGAAACCATCCCGATTTTTTGGCAAACTTTAGAAATTCATAGTAATTCATTTGGACCTCAAAAAATTATGTTGTTCATTTTAAAATTCATATTTTAATCCCCTCTATCTGCTCGTAAATTTTTATGGCTAGATTCCATCGATAAGATAATTTTTAAACTGCTTATATTTGCGTGCCAACCTCAAAAATTACAAGAATTTGCAAACGACCTCAGAATCCAAAAATTCTTTCACTAGTGGACCTAGTGGAATTTTTGAGCTTCAGGGTCTACTATTTTTGGGTCTGTCCGGGCACATCCTGGGTTAATCTTGGCTCAAAAAAATTTTTATTGCATAGATGCATTCCTTACTGTCTATAATGAATTATTGGTTTTGCTAAATTTTTAAATTCAACTTTTTCATCAATTTAAAGCCCTTTGAAGTTTCATGACCAGTGCCCATATCTCGATATATGTGTAAGTGACCCAGCAACCCAGGTACACTTCTCGAACCCTGTGGCACTATTCATAAAGCCTTAAATCACGGGCATTACAATTTGAACTAGGTAATTGTGAAAAGAAAATTCTTTTAAAAGGGGAAGAAATGTAAAACTTGAAGACCCAAGGTTATAAATAGTACTTATTGAGACATGAATAATGTCTCTCGAGACTCGAGTCACACCAATGCAACTGAATGGAAATATTAACCATAATATAATTTTAGGCAAAATTTGAAGTGAATATAAACTCATTAAAATGGTTAAAAATGAGAGTAAAGTTTTTGCAGTAGTGTGTTTGGAATAGTAACCTAGTTATAATTGAGTTGCAAAAATATTTCTTTTTTATTAAAATTGACCCATAGTTTATACAACTTGATACTCAAATATTCCAAATAGTTCATTGGCACTAAAATTGAAATTTTTAAATATCAAGAAATATTTTATAAAAATCAGGCAAAGTTAAAAGCTTTATTTTTAATTAGTTTTTTTATTTTTCTTAATGCATTTTTTTAAGGATTTTGAGCTATGTTTTAAAAGGTTTATGATATCTTTACAAATATCAGTTAAAGTCTAAGAATAGGAGAAAAAATTTTAAATAGAAGGGAAATAGGTTAAGAGAAAGGGAGCCATAGGATATGAAGATCAAATTTAGGCCGTTTAATCATAAGACTATTTAAAAGGGGGCTAAAGTCTTAAAATGGTCAAACCCCCAATAATGTCTTCTTTCTTCCTTTTAAGCCAATGGTATTATGTCTTTTTTAAGCCTCTAGTTTTTCTTTTTCTTCCCTTATTTCTATCCCTTAATTTCACCTTAGAAAACTAATTCACCATGTTTAAGTTTACATAAAGGCTAAAGGAGCAACAAGCAAGGGTTATTGGTAGAGATTTTTGAAAAGGGATATCTTGAAAAATAGTAACACCAAATCTATAGAGTGAGTTTTTAAGGTATATTTTTCTAATAAGTGTTTGGGGTTGTATTAGAGTTATATAAAGTCATTTTCAAGTTTAGTAATGCATAAATTTTTGTATGGATTTTTGTGATTGTTTTTGGCTTATAGTTATAGACAAAGCTGAAAGGAGCAAAGCTAAAGGAAATGAAAGGTTTAAAAGGGCTCTTAAGTGTCATTTGTGGCTCTTAAGTGTGATTTGTGTCCTTAGTAAGTCTATAAAAAATCATATGTTGATGTACATGCATTTTGTGTTCTTGAATTATATATGTTAGTGGTTAAATGGCATGTGATTGATGTGAATTAATGAATATGAGCTTTTGGTTGTTGAGTTAAGTTAATAGCATGTTTAAATGATGATTTTTAGGGAGAATTAAAGTCTTGGCATGTTAGAACAATGAGTGGCCAAAACCCTCCATAGTATATGTGTGTGTGTGTGTGTGCACGTTTTCGATGTTTAAAGCTTGAGTTTTACGTAATATGATAAAATATGTGTATGATCAAAATGTTGTCTCTAACATGTTAAATAAAAGTGTAATTGGATGAGAAAATAAGTGTTTTGAATGTTAAAAACCATAAAATAATGTTTATGTTTAAGAAGAACCTTTGGACTGAAATTCTTGCTTTAATGCTAAATGTATGTAATATGTGTATTACAAGCCTAAATTGAGATGTTGAGCTAATTTTTTAGTATAATTAACTAATTAACTATGTTAAACCTTTAAAGATGATGAAATAACTCATAAAATAATATTTGTGCCAATAAATGATAAAGAATAATGATGTTAAGCCATATTTATGTTAACGTTGAAAACATGTTAGAATGTGTAAGGTACCTTTATGATATATCAAGTGTAAGTGTGTGGTTATGTGATTGTCATGCATTTGGATTATTATGCTTAGAGTATGGAAATCTATAAAAGGGAAAAACCATGATTATGACATTAATGTTATAATGGCAATATTTTGAGATGGTATGAAATGCTAATAAGATGAATGTGAAATGTTAAGACAAGAGTTGGTGTTGATTATGTATCCTATCATGGTAAGTGTTAGAAGTATGCCCTGAAGCTTATATAATAAGGTAGTATTTATGTATTTAAACCTTGTGAATTAATAAAATAAGGTATTTCTCTTTATAACATGGTATTTTGATATATTACTTATAATTATTTGTAATATCTTAAACCCTATTATAAAGTCCCAAGAATATAATATAACATCCCAAAAATTTCTATTTTTGAATAGTACTTCCCAAGATAAATAGTGTTTCTCAAAACCCTAGTGACACTAATTGGACCAACATGAAGTATTAATCATAAAATGATTTTGGGCAAAATTTGGAGTCAATCTGAAGTCCTTAAGATTTTTAAAAACAATAAAAAAATATTTTATAGTAGTGTCTTATGAATAGTGATGTAGCAAATCTGAATCGTGAAATAATTTAATTTTTGCTTAAAATATTTTAGGATCAATACAATGCTTAAATATTTGAAATAGACTATTAGCACTAGAATTGGAATTTTTAATTATTGAGGAGTATTTTTAGTAAAATTGGGAAACATTTAAACTATGCTTTTTAAATTGATTTTTTTCAATTTTCGAGCTAAGTTTTCTCGGGGTTTATAAATCTTGTTAAAATGATTTTATATGATTTTAGGAGTGGTAACTAAGGGTTAATTGAGAATTTAAAAGAAAAAGAATAGTGCTAAAAAGGAGGACCATTGGATTGGTGGCATTTTAAGTCTTGGCCATTGATCATGTTAACCAAGTCAATGGTCAAATATGAGCCTTTTAAATGTGTCAAAGGCTAAATAGTGCTAACCACTCCTTCTCCTCCATTCTTTCTTAGCTGACACCATTAGAGGAACTTTCTCCTCTAATTTTTCTTCTTTCTTCCTTCAAGTTCCCTTCAATCCTTCACTTCTAACCCTCAAACCTACAACTCCACAACCCCTTGATCTTTACTAAAGCAAGATATCATGATGTTTATCATGGATTTTTTAAATTTAACATATGGGTGAATAGTTTCCTTTAATACTTAGGTAAGAATTTTTAGGTTTTGTCATTTTTCTAAGGTTTTAAAGGTGCCTAAAAGTGGTTTTATTAAGTCAATTTTATTTTTAAAATGTTATGTGATTTATACAAATTTTTTTATAACGAGTATGTTTACATTCGTAGAGGATAACGAGCTGCAAAACAAGAAAAGAAAGAAGAAGGCTTAATCAAGCTTTGGTGGTGTATTTTGATTCTTTTGGTATATGTGTTCATCTTAATAGACGTATTTAATGAGAATTTGGTTATATAATAAATGTTAATGCTTGTAGATGTAATAAATGTGAGTTCTTAAGTTAGTATATGCTGTGTTTAATGGCATGTTTAATTTTATGAGCTGCCTAAATTAAGGATTTGAGCATGTTTTAGATGATATGAGTGTGACTTGAGGGGAGGCTGAATGCCTTATAGTGTAGGTGTTTGATGATGTGATTGATATATATAACATATGATAACTAAAAGATGTTAAAAGTGATGATAAGTATAATGATAAAATGATATTTATTAATGATGTTAATTTGAAAACCTAGTATGTTATCTAAAATCTTTTATGGTAATTGGTTATAATATTATGTTTAGTGATATGTTTTAATGGAAATGAGGATGTATATATTGAGGCAAAATATGTAAATAGTGAAATCTGAGTATGAGTTCATAAAATGATCGTATATAATATATATGAAAGCCTACTCTTATGAGGGGTTTTAAAAGTCATAGAAAACACACATTTATGTGCATATTATGGATATGGTTGAATGGCCCATCAAAACATATGTTAATGCCTTAAACACATATTATGTTTATATGAGCTAATATATGGATATAATATGATGACATATATGTGATGCATTTAGGACTATGTAATATGGTCAATTAAATATAAGAGAGAGCATTAAGTTGTTATGAAATGTTCTCAATCAAGTTTAAGAATGTGAAATAATTAAGGTTGATAATGCCCCTATAAGATTAGACAACCTAGATTGGATAGGTTGATTGATCAACTAGGGAGTTTTAGCAACTGCTAGCATACCCTCAGGTGCATTTATAACCTTCGAGTCAAATTTATGACCTTTGATTCTAGTTATAATCATTGGGTCCATTTTATGACCTTTAGGTCTAGTTTATGACCTTTAGGGACCTTTGGGTCTTATTTATAACCTTCAAGTCCAGTTTATGACCTTAGGGTCCTATTATGAATTTTGTATGCATCTCGGCCTTTAGGCATAATTAGTCCCATTATCTAATTTTGGGTAGTTGTCTCTTAGGCATGGGCACATATTAAGCAATAAGATTTAAATTAACTATGTGGTAAGGTATCGAGTAAAATGGGGGATTGAACAAAAAAGTTTATAAGTATATATGAGTAGTATGCATGAGTTATCTTTGTGATTTTTGTTGTTATGTATTTATTGTTATAATTTTCTTACATCATTTTAGTATGATTAGTATATGCATTATCATTAAGCAATGTTCTTTCGATTAGATTGATATTAATGCATGAAATACATGTGAAAACACATGTGTTATGATGAATACACCACTAAGCATTCAAATAGTGTATCATTTTATTTTGCAATGCATAGCTTAAAAAGAACATATTAGAGTCAATGTCTCAGTATCAATAGATTGATTAAGAGAACCTTTTTTTTGGTATCATGCTTATTTTAGTATGATAATGTGATGGAACTATTATTAGTGGCACTCTTATATAATTGAGAGATTGAGCATGATTTGTGATGTAAATAAGTTTTGTAACTCTTTTAACTGTATTAAAACCTTTTATTTAAGATTGTATGATGTTGTATGACTTGTATGATATCTCTTCTATTACTTGCTTTATGAATGTTGAGATTGAGTTTATGTCGAAGGATCAAATATACCCAACTATGGATGAGATGTGTGAGATATATTAGATGTGTTGTTTTATGTAGGTTACTATTTGGGATAGTGTCCTAATACAGTTGTGATACTGTCAAATTTTTGGCATAAGGACTCTATTATAATACCATGGAAAATAGTTTTTGAAAATCCGTATTTTTAGTATCTTATGCATGCAAGCATATCTAAATTTTAAATAATAAGTTTTAAATTTATAAGGGTTTATATAAGAGGAGCTCAAATATCAATTATATGCCACTTCTTATTCAGTTTTGGTGATCAAATTGGGTAAGAGGTGTCACATTTAGTGGTATTAGAGCTCTAGTTTAGGTATTCCTCAATATATATAGGTTATGTAAGAGTGCCATATGATTTAAAAATTGTATATAATACAATTATACATATTGAGGCCTATAATCTATTTCTTTTCCTATAGATTCAAGCATGAATCAATTTACACCATCTAGTGATGAAAAAGTCGAGAGCAATGCTCTAACTATAGTAGGATGAGGGGCTGCTAGGGCCAAGTTTGTTACTTCAAGTGATGCTGGACAAGTAGCTCAAGAACCTCAAATATAGCTTACCTGGTTACAGTAGATGATGGAATCAATTAAACAATTGGCTACTACTATTGTTGTAATTCATCCTACTCTACCTCTACTAGTTTAGATAGAGCCTTAAGCTTTTTAAAAGACATACCTTGAGAGGCATAGAAAGAATAGGGCTAAGGATTTCAAGGCTGAGGAGCTAAATGGATTGCATAGAGTAAAGTATTAGGTGGATAGAATTTTGAGAATTATGCGACAAATAAGATACACCCCTAATGAGTATGTTATTTGTGCTAAATCTTTATTGGTGGATGAGGTTTTTAAGTGGTGGAAAACTATTATAGAGCATAAGGCGGCTAAGGATTTGACATGTGAGTTTTTTCTTCTAGATTTTAAGAAAAAATACATCACCAAGCATTTTTTGGATTAGAAAAGATAGGAATTTATAGACTTGAGGCAGAGATAGAAATCTATGTCAAAGTATGAGAAGGAATTCACAATACTAAGCCGGTATGCCAAAGAAGTGGTTTCTATCGAAGTGGACCAATGTAAATGATTTGAGAAGGGCTAAACCTTGAGATCATGCTTTAGATAGCTCCCATAAAGATTAGGGACTTCTCAACTTTAGTTGTAGCATGCCACATAGTACAAGAGGTTTATAAGTTGAGGAAGAAGAGAGATAACTTATAGAGGAAGAGATCCTTTTATCAAAGGCAAGGTAGTTTAATGTCTATAATAGATAAGAAGTAAAAAGGTGATCAGTCCAAGTGATAGTAGAGTCAAAAATATGACTAGACACAAAGGTTAGGTCTGGGATCTAGAGTTTAGTCCAAACAATGGACTCAAACTTCAAGTGCCAAAAGATCTATAACTAGTAGTACCCTTCCACCTCAGTGTAAGCGTTGACATAGAAGACATAAGGTATGTGTTAGAAGACTATGTTAGGAGTTTGCTAGGGACATGGCTCTAAAGACCATTTTTTAAGAGACTATTTAGTAAGTCTTATAGATTTAACTAATAAAATAGATAAGAAAGTTGCTAGAGATTAAGCTAGGGGTGGCTAGAGAGACAAGTCAAAGAGCAGAGCTCTAGCTAAGCAATATGCCATCCGAGCTAAAGATAAGGCAGATGCACCATATATAATAGTGGGTACTTTCTAACTCTTTAATTTACCTATATTAGCACTACTAAAGCTAGGGTTTACATACTCTTATATCTACACAGCATGGGTTTTTTATAAAGAGTTAGTGTCATAGGGCCTTAACATCTAGATTATGGTTAGTAATCCAATAGGTTAGCATGTACTTGTAGATAAAGTATATAGAGCTTATCCCCTTTTAATATAAGTATATAGATTTCTAGCTTAGCTCATTGAATTATGCTTTAACGAGTTCAATTAAATCTTAGGCATGGATTGGCTATCCAAGTAACAAGCCATTGTGGATTGTAGAAAGAAGTAGATCATGCTCTAGGCTAGTGATAGGACAAAAGTGATAGTTATGGGAGAAAAATTGAACTTTATGTCCAATGTGATTTCAGCAGTTGTGGTGAGAAGGTTGATAATAAAAGGTTACCAAGTATATCTAGCCTATGTGATCATTACTAAAAAGGGGAGTCAAAATTAAGCAAGATATCGATTATGTCATAGTTTTGAGGATGTTTTCCTAAAAGAGGAACCAAATTTACCACTAGAACAGGAGCTTGAATTTTGTATAGATGTGTTGCTAGGCATAGTGCCAGTTTCTATAGCCCCATACAAGATGGCTCTTATAGAGTTCAAAGAGCTAAAGCTATAATTGCAAGAGCTATTAGATAAGGGTTTTATCAAATCGAGTGTCACTATAGAGCACTAGTACTATTGCTTAAGAAGAAAGATGGTTTCTTGAGATTTTGTGTCGACTACAGACAATTGAATAAAGTAACCATTAAGAACATCTACCCCTTTACCTCAGATTAATCACCTATTTGACCAGCTTAAAGGAGTAGGTGTCTTCTCAAAGAATGGTCTTAGATCAGGGTATTATCAGTTAAGGGTGAAAGAGGCAGATGTGCATAAAATAGCCATCATAACAAGATATAGCCACTATGAGTTTTTGGTAATGCCATTTGGGATTATCTTTCCTCCAATGGCATTTATAAACTTTATAAGTTGTATCTTCCAACCATTCTTGCATCAGTTTGTGGTGGTTTTTATTAATGATATCCTTATGTATACTAAGAACTAGAATGATTATGAGAGACATTTAAGGATTGTTCTACAGAGGTTGAGAGAGGAGAAGCTCTATTCTAAGATCAATAAGTGTGAGTTTTGGCTAGAAAAGTGTCTTTTCTAGGACACATAGCTTTAACTGATGGTATTAGAGTTGATCCCAATAAGATTAAAGCCATTATAGAGTGGAAGCCACCTAAGAACACCATAGAAATTAGAAGTTTCTTAGGTTTGGTGGGTTATTATAGGCAATTTATTAAGGGGTTTTCTCTTATTATTTCTCCTATGACACGTCTTCTAAAGAAGAAAGCCAAGTTTTCATGGGATAACATATGCCAAAAAAGTTTTTACAAGCTTAAGAATTTGTTGACAAAGGCTTGGATCTTGGTTCAGCTAGTATTAGGAAAGGAATTCACCATCTACAATGATGCTTCATTAAATGGGTAAAGATGTTTACTCATGCAAGAAGGCAAGGTTGTTGTTTATGCTTTAAGGTAGTTAAAGCCTTAGGAGAAAAACTATTCAACTCATAATCTAGAGCTTCCAATCATAGTGTTTGCTCTAAAGAACTAGAGGTATTATCTTTATGGGAAAAGGAGTTATGTCTACACTGATCATAAGAGTTTGAAGAATATTCCTACATAGAAAGAGCTACTTTGAGACAAAGAAGATGGATGTAGTTAACAAAGGACTATGATTGCCTTATTGACTATAATATGAAGAAGCCAATATGGTGGTAGATGCTCTTTGCAGGAAGTTATATTGCCTTTAAGAGCTATGAATACTAGTTTAAAGTTGCCAAATGATGGGGGTTTGTTAACAAAGCTA
>CANXYI010466046.1:0-10808 GCA_948208565.1 Hura crepitans
GGAGTCCACTGTAAGTGAATTTACCTAAAACATATTATGTATGATAGATTAACATGGTATTAGGAGAATGGGTATGTGTATGGAAGTGTAGGTTCTATGTGTGTGCATGTGTGTAAGTGTGTGAAACACATGTTAGAATGTCTAAATTGATGATTTAGAATGATAGGGATATGACTTGGATGTGAAATGGATATGTAGGTATGTGATTGTATGTATGGCTATGTGTATGGCATGTATGCCATGATGTGAAAATGCATGTATAAGTGGTTTGCATGTGAAAGTAGGATGGTATAATGATGCATGACATGTGGGGATCATAAAATAATCATGGTTATATGGAGAAGTAATAGAATAGGGAATATGAATAATGTATGATGATGATGTATGACATGTGAGGGTTATGACATGGTATGGTTATGTGAAACATGAATAATGTATGTAAGGAAAAAGGCATGAAAAGATGGCATATAAGATAGTGACAAAGGAAATATTACATGGAAGATTTAAATAAAGTTTAAAAATGTTGTTTAGGATTTTTGGAATGGAAATAAGGATTTTATGTGGTGAATTAGGTGTAGGATTTTAAGGTTTGGATAGTAAATTGACAATGGTAACATAAATATAATGTCATAAAAAATGACATATATTAAGAGGGAAAAAGGATTGAAGTGGAGAGAGGAAAGGAATAGGTAAATAAATTGATAAGAAAAATGTACCAAATGAATAGTGACAATTGCGTAAAATGACCCGTAACTGTCCTAAAAGTTTCGATGACCTGTAACTTTTTGAGAAAAATGACCGGACAAAATAAATTATAATCTATGTCTTTTTAGAATGAACATAACTAAAGTAAATATTTGATTGAGGAAAAAATAATTAACTTGACAAAATCAAAACCAAAATGAAATTACAAAGCTGATAAAAACAAAAAGGCTGAAGAAATAAAGTAAGGTGAAATAAGGGAAATTTATGAGTACATAATAAATTATGAATAAATTTTAGGAAATTAAACTTGGGAATATTAATGGTCTAAAGATATGAAGGAAGGGCCAAATTAATAAAGGTTCAAGGATATAAAAAAAAAAGGAGCGGATTTTATAACGAAGGTCATAATAGTAACTGTGAAATTTATCGGACTATGTAGAAAATAAATATGGTATAGAAAAGAACTAGGTTACAATACAATCAAACAAGAATTAGTTTTAATAATATTTATGGAATAATCTAATAAAGCTTATAGAAGCGGAGCAAGTTTCCTTAAAAAATAATTTATAAGCCAATTATATAATAGAGAGGATATAATTATGAATTGACTAAATAATGAACTCAATGGCTGTAAAAGATAATATGAAAGGAAATCTGGAAGTTCATGGTTACTCATACACTGGATAGGTTGACTGGTCAACTAGGGATCATTAGCTGCTAGAGGCTGAGTCTGTGTGACTTTTAGCCTATGTACGGCAGGTGCAACTGCCTAGGTTCTATGATGAGCCACTGCACTACAGGCATATATTGATTGGGGCGAGTGCAGCTACTTATGTTCTATAAGGAACCACTGTAATACAGGCTATTATTACAGATATTGGGGGTGGTCTATAGATGAACCGTTGAATATCTGCTAGTCTAGTATTAGGAGTGGTCTACGGATGGGTCCCTAGAGTATCGGACGATAGTTATGTACAGACACCGAGGTCCATAATAGGGACTAAGGTACAGTTCTGCTTCTTGTCTGGTTCTCAAACTATGGGGGTTAGTGCAACAGTCGAGGCCCAAAATAAGGGTCACTGCACATTATGATCCCATTATCTAGTGGCTGAGAGTCCTTCTTGAAACCATAGGGATAAAAGATAAATGAAAAACATGAATGAACTCACGGATAGTAATAAATTTACCGAAATAGAACAATTGGTGATAAAGGTACTAGGGAATAAGAACAGTGGGAAATAGGCTAGGATTAAATAAAATTATATAAATTTAATAGGACTCTCTAAGGAAATAAGACTCTGAGAAAATGGTAGCTAAATAGTAAAGGATTACATAATGGAGCTAAATGATAAGGGAAATTAGTTAAGATATAAAAGGCAAGTTAAGCACATATATATATGCATTATAAATGAACTAAACTAAAGAATAGGAACGCATTAGTAAAGGGTATACCTAATTAAAGGAGCAATGCGAGGTTAGTGGTTAAACATAGTAAAAGCACGTAGCTTAGATAAATGCAATGACTACCTTGACAGATTATTATTAACAAGAGTTTAAGGAAAGAAAGGAAAATTCTAAAAAATACACGTAATAAATTCTTGTATGCTTGCATGCAATAGGATACATAGTATGTTTGGTTAAATTCACCACTGAGTGTATACTCAGCGTATCAGGTTTTCGATGCGTAGGTGGTAAAGATATGGAGGATATGAAGCAGATGACCAGCAGTGTAAGCGACGATTGTCCAGGTATTAGATGTTAGGGTTATATTATGTAATATCATCAAGTTGAGGCACTCATGTATGTCATTATGGGTAGATGGGTATTCAACTATAAAATTGGCTAGCATCATAATTTATAATGGTAAGAAACAACTTTATAGCTATAATAATCAACTCTAATGATAATTGGTTATGAGATCAGGTGTGTGAATGTCATATGCCTAGCAAAAGTATTTTAGACTATAAGTGTTGTTAAAGAAAATTTCTGGAATTGAGAAATGTGAGATGAGATAAAAGTTAAATGAAAGGCCCCTAGAAAAATCCAAGGATGGGTGAACTCACAAGAAGTAGCACGTCTTGCCTATTTTTGGCAGAAACGGGTAGGTGGTGTTACACTTTTAACTTCCAAACTCAAGTTTAAGTAATAATCAAAAGCTAAACTTTACTAACTATCAAAAGAAGATCTTTTTTTTTATTTTGTAATTATTTTAATGAGGAAATAGAAGGAGAATAATGGGAAAAGAAGGCTCAAAATTTTGGTTATTCTTTGTGCAAATGAAGGGGATAGAATTCTTCTCTTCTAAGCTCTATAAAATATGACAATGCTTTAGCATTTAAGTATAGTTTTAATGGTAAACATAAAAAAGGGAATGACAAAATGAAAGGCTAAGATTCTTCTATGTGTCCATATTTTCTTTTTATTTTTGTTTATTTTATTTTAATTTGGATGGCTAGGATTTTATATGTTACTATTAGATCCAAAGGCCAAGATTGCTCCCTACATATATATTTTCTCATGCTTATCTCATAAATTTGTCATTTCTTTATTTTATTTCCTCAATTTTTTTTAATAGTTTCACATATAAATAAATTATGGCACTATACTTTTTGGGTTCCTCTAATTATTTTAATATTAAGATGTGCAAGTCTGAAATTTTTCTGAGCATGTTTTCGAGAATTTTTGGTTCAGCCTTAAAGGGTTACTATTCATACTCGATGGTAATCTAGGTTTCATTTTTTATTTTTAACCTCTTATATGACCTTAAATGCCTCTCAAATTACATCGTAATTCATTTTATAATTTATACTATTCACTTGGGCCCAAGAAGTACTATTCACGACCCATTATTACTATTCATCTGGTCTATCTCTCGAACCTCATTCTTTCAATATTTTCATTTTCTTCTCATGTTCAATTCACATTTCTTACTCTTTTACATGTGTTCCTCTTACCCTTTGGCCACCAAATGTGCATTTCCAATTTTGCCCTTCTCTTTCTCATGTAATTCCCTTTTTACCTTTTCATCATTTTTCACTCAGTTGTTCACACCATCCAACTCCACTAGATCTATATGCCTATTTCATTCCCTACTTTTTCTTTTAATTTCATTTCTATCCTTATGTAATATCGAGTCAAAAGTTGGGGCATGACAATGAGGCTATGTGATATGAATGCATAGCTTATGTCCTTTTAAGAAATGCATTAGGTAACTTTTTTGCACATAAAAAAGGGGGGTGTATGGCATTTTTGCATATAAGATGTGATTTATTTCCTATAAAAACACTTGAATACTTAGTGAAAAATAATGTAAAGATAAACATGTGTGGTATACTTTCATAAGATGCAGGTATGAATTATAACTACATACATGCCTAATATTTGCTCGATACCATGTGGCACAACATATGACTTAGGCTAAGTAACAATTGAAGTATGCAATTCACTTTACAAATGGATAACATCCATGTATGATCAAAGTGATTACATTTACATAATATCATATAAGAATATCTAAAATAAGTTATCTTGGTGCCATTGTCAGTATTACTATGAGATCTTATTTTAATAAGATATTTTATTAGTATTATGTATAAGTTTTAAGTATGGCAGTAAAAAAGACTAGTGATCAGCTGTCTAAATTATATATATGCACCACTAAGCAATTTTGCTAAGCATAGAGGTTTTTCCTTTACATAGGTTTGAACTAGGAGGTTCATAAGAGAAGGATAGTGCAACCATTGCATCAGAAAGTATGAATAAATTAAGGCATAAAGATAGAGAGTTCTTTATTTCTCCTTTATTTAAGTATGGATGTATAAAGGATTTTACCTCTTGGTATGCCTAATGTTATATCATAAAAAACCTATAAAGAAATAATGTTTTGTATCTAGACTTAATGAACCAAAAAATGTAAAAGAATAAGAATGGATGGTATGTGTATGTGTAGTGTGTGTGAATGTGCATAATACATGAAATTTTGAGTTGAGATTATATATTGATCGGAATTAGATGATTTGTAATATGAGTTTTAAATAATGATAATGTCTCATGGATTTTGAAATTCAAAGCGAAGTTTTAGAATGTTTATAAATATTAGTGGAGTGTTTTCTTATAGGTAAAATTTTTTTATAATGTGTCAAATATCCATTATGCTACCAAATTTTAGGTATGATAGCCTGTAATTGAAAAGTTTTGTAATAACAAAATTTGTGCTAAATGGTAATGAAATTTTTTCATATAGAGTAATTTAAAAAATAAAATTTTTAGCTCTTTTCTTTTATATGTTTTGTATGTCTTTATATGTGTTGCAACACATCTTTATCAAGTTCTCTCATAGAATGAGTAAGCGATGTTAAACATAGCATCCTAGTTGCCTCGGCCACATTATGGGCCTACTTGACATCTTCGTGCTTCACTACACACATAAAACACAGAGGAGCATTAAACATGTTTATAGTGCTAACATGCTGGAAATGAAAATTAAAAGAGGTAAAAAGTGATCTTTAAAGCCAAGTCAACCTTCACTTAGACTGACCTATTCATATACTCATGGTCCTTGATGATTACAATGTTCCCTAGGTCACTAGTTTGATAACCAATGACCTCACTATCTAGGTTAACTAACTTAACATCCAAATCGAGGCACCACTAGCTGTAGCATGAGAAGCGTAGGGCCTCTTCCCTCGCTTAGGTGGTGAAGCATTGGCACTAGCTATGAGAGCACTAGGTGAAACCAATAGCACCTACTTAGAAGTACCCTACAAAATAAACAAAAAAGAATTTTAAGACAAGCATATAAACCCTAGAGTAGTTATAAAATGGATAGAAAGATAAATCTTACCAAGGCTCGAGTATGAGGGCATGATGCATAAAAGGGTCATCTAGCCCACTTACTGTAATCCCTTACTATGGTGAAGAAGTCATTAGCAGCGTGATAACCCCTCCACTATATTTATGTCCTCTATCTAAGTCACCTCAAACATCTCTAGTGATAGCAACTTCAAGATCTTATAGTTAATAGGACCATCCTCCTAATGATCCATATGCTCTCTAAGGTACCAGACATAATTATCAGGAAGCACCATTAGATAGCTAGCCCAAGACAACTTATTGGCCTAAGTCAACATGGGAGTCAAAGGAGCCCCCCCTTTTCACAAGGTCTCACCAAGCCAAATCAATCTAACAAAGAAACAAAACATAGATAAGAACTTAAGTAAGTTTTTAAGGCCCTTAAAACTATGCAAAGATATTAATGGGAAATGAAATATTTTATAGGTTCTTACATCAGCCCAAGTGCAAAAGTTAATAACTAAATGTAGGTGATTGAACCCATAGTATGTTAGCAATTAGTTCTAATATACCAGAGCCAACATTTTCCACATCTCCATAGTGTCATTAGGGTGCGGTAGAATATTGAACTCATAACCTCTAATCTACAAAAAACAAACAATCAGTAAAAGAAAGAAAACAAAAAGAGGAAGGGAAAGAAAAGGAGAAAGAAGTACTCACCAATACCACTATAACTAGCCCTTGAAAGTATAGGGAACCCTAAATGAAAGAGTCTAAGGATTGGTAGAGGAACGTCAACCTTAAGGTCCCTTAGTCCTATATTGAGACATGCCCCAGATGCCTTAGGTTTGGCAAGAATGCCACAAAAAATATACCACCCTAATTTGCAAACAAAGATGACCTAAGAAAATAAAAGCAGAAAGCATGTGCATACACGTTCTCCTCTTTTGCACCTATAAGAGTGCTACCAGCTAGTGGTCTAAAACTATCGATCAGATAGTGCCACCTAAATCTCATTGAAATAGGAACTCAAGCATGCAACTCACATGGCTATTCTATTTTTTAACAAAACATTGCACCAAGGTCCCCCTTATACTTTAAGGATCGACCTGAGTAAGGATCTCTATCAAATAACAAAAATCAAAAAGAGTTAAGGATCCCTATCAAATAGCAAAAATAGAAAAGAGGTGATGCTCATCTCTTGCCATGTAAACTAAATAGTGTGTAAGGTGTCTATCCACCTCTCCTCTAGGACATGGATAGCCAAGAGGCCCTACCATTTGCTATCATTATCAAGCTGGTTGTCCACTAAAAGGTTTATAGCTATGGCAAGGAATCATATGCAGACTCCATTAAGGATCCGACCATATAACTAATAGGTCTTAGATGTGCTTCCCCTAGTCATAATAGTCTTCTAAAAAAACATAGATAAAATAATATTAGATGTTACTTCAAGGAGTATAAAATAATATAAAAACGTGTAGAGAATACGAAAAAGTCAAAAACATTTAATCAGATGAAAGACATCTAGGTAAATATGCAAATCTTGTTTAAATGAATGACACAATTGCCTTCGAATGTATGAGCTGGACATGAATTTATCGAAGATAAATAAAAATGTTAAAAGAAAAGTAAAAGTCTCTAAAATTAAGACATCATTTAATTAGATGAAGTGTCATCTCGAAGGATGATAAGACCTCTAAACCCTTACAAAGAGTACAAATTAGAAGGAAACTTGTTTGTTAGATGGATTTAAGGATTTTCAATCTAATTGAGTCCCAAAAGGGCAAGGACCCATATCTAATTGTATGTAAAATCTCTAAGACTAGTATAAGAATAATTATCCGATTAGGTGAACCACCCAATTGGATATTATTCATAGGTGATAGTATAAACCCTAATTTGATTTTACCCATTTTAAGAAACTAACTTACTTTTGAATTCGATTTTCTTGCTAGGGAGATTATCCTAAGTTTCATGAGAGCTTAAGAGATTATATTTCATGCAAAAAGTCCACATTAAATCAAATGTTCAAGTTCATAACCTAAGTGTTACCTCAAACATTCATCCAATTAGATGAATGTCCATCCTCATGATTATAGCAATAGCACTAACAACAATGCAAATAAAGAAATGAATGACAAAAGAAAGGATTAAGTACTTACTATAGAGAGAAGTTTATCACATATGAGCTCGTACAAGTAATGTAACACCAAAATCCACCCTTTAAATGGAATCCATACCAAGTAGGAATGCCCTCTTGTAGCATTTGATAAGTGGCTCAAAGCTAATGTTCTCCCACAGCTCAAGTGCCACTGCAAGTGGAGCAAACAAAGCAAGGATCTCAAGAGGCTTTACCATTGGAATTACAAAGAAAATGAAATAAGAAAATAATAAGAAAGATAATGATAGAATAAGTGAGAGAAAATAAAGATAATGAAAACTTTTTTGAATTTTAAAAGGATAGGCTATTATGGCTTCTAGGACCTAAAACGTCTCCTAGAATCTCACCACTTAATCCAATTAGATGTAATCCTTTCATCCAATCAGACTTGTCCTCTTCATCCATTTAGTTCACATATCTTTCATCTAATTGAATATGAAAACATCTAATTAACCTATCCTACCCTGCTTTAAAGATAACCTACCAATTATTTCTAATACCCCTTTAGGCACCCTAAATACCACTTTCACACCCTAAACATGTTGGCCCAACCTTACTCTCACTTTAATACAACTATGTCCACATCTTATTTCTCACCCTTAAACACCAAAATTCCTTTATTTCCCCACCAAAAATAGTTATCCTACCTAATCTCACTGTAACATTACCATACTCAATTTAAGCCCCAGTGCTTAAGCTTTTGCCAATACGGAGGGCAAGCTAATAAGATTTTTCCTTCACCAATGCATTAACACAACCTCGGCCCCTAGGGCTAAGCTAATAAGCTTTTATGACCCTTTTTAACATGGCTAGCATTCTCTACAATTGATGAGTAAAGACAATGCATGCTTAAATAAAAGATCTAGGCTAAAAACCAACTATGATTACCAAACTTAGCCTCAAGGCTTTTTTTGCTCTTAAGAGCATGACCATAAAGCTAACTCAAGTTACACCTACCAAGTAGAGATAGCTTTTGAAATCATCAACACAACCTCAAGGCTTCCTTTTCACTCTTAAGAGTATGATCACAAAGCTGACTCAAGTTATGCCTATTGAGTAAATAGAGCTCTAAAATCATTAACACATCCTTAAGGCTTCTTTTTATCTCTTAAAAGCATGACCATAATGCTAACTCAAGTCACACCTAATGAGTAGAGGGAGCTCTCAAAATCATCAATACAACCTCAAGGCTTCTCTGCATGCCCTATAAGTCCAGTAAAGCTAAGGTCTATCTTCAGGGATTCTTATATTAAAGTTGAAAAATAGATGCCAAAACATCCGATAGGATAATATTAAGTCTAAATAGATGTATACCTCACTTAATTGGATAAAGCCCTAAAAACAAGACTAAAATCTTACTAAAATAAACCTTTTGTTAACTTAACCTCTAATCGAATGAAGGCTCATCCAAATAAATGAATCCCTTTGCCCGAATAGAAGAACTTTTGAATACTAAAAGGGAACACATGTCTTACCCTTATTAAACCTATTAGAGGTCAAACTCATCCAACCTCAAGCCTTTAAAGGACAAATTTCAACACTGATTAAGGGGTTTTGAAGTTCTTTGTCAATGGAGACCCCAAAAACTCTCATTAGAACACTAAAAGCCCATAAAAAAAAGGAAGAGAGAAAAACCCCAACTTTCTCCTCTTTTCCTTCATTTTCTCACTATCCAAATAACCCACTCACGCTTTCAATCTCACTTTTCAACCAAGAATCTCATAGAGAAGGAAAAACTTAGGTATTTCCTTGAGGATTACTCATAAAATTCACCATCATTTGCATTTTTACTCTCATTTTGCATTCATGGTGTGTGCTTTTTGTATTTTGTTCACTTAGTTACTTTTCTCTTTCCTTTACAACTTTATATCTTATTTTGTTGCATTTTTTATACATCTTTTGTGTTTTCTTTAATAATAAAGGTTAATGATCGAGCCAGGTAGCTCTTAATGCCTCAAAGTCCCATAATGGGACACTAGTTAAGGTTTTCTTCCTAATAGTGAGACTAAGATATGTTCTTCCTGCATAAAGATTTCATTTTTATTTCTTTGAAATGTAAGTCTCTCTTAGATAGGGCTAACATCTGATTGGATATCCCGAGGTCCAATTGGATATAGTTATCTCCTAAAATAAAGTAATGTCCTTTTTTGTCTAGATGGCTTTTATCTGACCCTTTTTAGTTAAGCATCAAATCGTATAACATTTTATCTGACCAGATGTGTATCTCTATGACTTGGATAAAGTTCACATTTTTAAGTTTGTTTAAGTTTTGATGTTTTCTTTTACTTGTGGTTAAAATGTCACCTCATTGAATGATAATAATCCAATCAAATCTCTAAGACCCCAAATTGATGAAAAATTATTGTCTCTATCTCTTTTTCTATTTTTGGGTGATATATTATGTGTTACATCCGATCAAAGGTTCGTTCATCCGATCATATGTTTGTTGTAATTAATCTCATTTGTAAGTGATGCTACTCATTTCCTTTTCATAATAGTTGCTAGATTTTAAGGTGCTGCCTAAGGCAGATCAGAGGTCAGCAAATTAATTTTTCATTTTGGTATTTTTTTTAATTTTTTAGGATTCTTTAGTTTGATGTAACTATTGGATTAATTCATAGGTTATAATAAGTTTTTTTATTTTACGCTTTAGTATTTCCCTATATAATTCCATGTATATTGTGATAAGTTAGAGAAAATGATTTTTGATGTGCTTAAGAAGGAAAAATATCACAAAGATGTTTTATAGAAAATAATGGTTTGATGACATAAAAATAAATGTTTTAAGGACCAAAGTCCCAAATTGACAAAATCATTTTAATTTGGTAAGAAGTGATATATCTAATTAATAAAAATTTTAAATAATGCATTTTAAGGACCAACGTTCGCTAAGCCCAAGGTTATTTGTAAAACTGAAGAAATAAAGATTTTGAACAAAAGGGATTCTTATTTGATAAAAAAGGTTTTAATTAGTGAAATAGATTTGGAATTGATGTTCCAAATATCTAAAATAGTTTTATATGAATAAAAGTGTTTTAATTAATAAAAAAATATTTTCAGAACCAAAGTCCATAATTCCTTAAAAATTATTTTCGATTTTAAAATAATTTTACTAAATAGAATGAATAGTGTTTAATAAATGGTTTTG
>CANXYI010466066.1:0-23556 GCA_948208565.1 Hura crepitans
TACCTTATCCTTTAACTAGATAAGATAAAAGATGCAATCTTCCTAGATGTCACCTATCTTAATATTTCCCTTACCTAGTCATCATTTAACTATTACAAACTCAATAATAGTATTATTGTTTCATGGTTATTTTAATTAGATTTACTTTCATATTATCTCCTTTTTATTATGTTCATCTATACTGACTAAATTACTAGACAACTTCAAATAGAATGTTTTAGTAGAAATTCTAGCAGCATAATGGTTGTCTAAGTGAAAAACTAAAAATTTTACATAACGAGCCTTGGCTCTCTATACATGAGTGCCTTTATCCCCTGCTAACACAAAAAGAATCAGAACATATACCCTAAGGAAGGTTAGCAATTACACTATTTGACTATTGAGGCTAGTTTGCAGTCTAATATCTTCTACCTGCATATTAGAACACTAACACACTGAATATAAACTCAGTGGTGAATTTAATGTAATATGGACTATATTATGCACACATACAACATACATCATACAAGCATTATGAGTATGCAAATTACCTAATTTATTCTCCCTATTATAAATCTTTAATAGCAAACCCTAACTAATCACATAATAATAGTATTCATTTTTATTGCACTATGTATTGCATTTTAATTCACATTACTTACATTTTTATCCTTCTCTTATGGGGGATTCCAATATATAGCCATAACATTATTTTTATATGCTCTTATTTATTTCTTAGGCCTATACTCGAGAGACAACACTTTAAAACACGAGATAATAGGATCCAACTCATACAACGGCCCACATTTTGGATCTCGATAGCTATACCTACCTATATTTATCTGATAATAGGGATCAGTTCACTTGAACCTCCCAATACTAGAGTGGTAGGGATTAGTCCTATTAGACCTCCCAATAGAGGGATAGTAAGGATTAACCTTGGGGGACCTTATAATATCCTAATCTTAGCATTAGTGGATAGTAGGGATCAACCCATATGGACCTCCCAAAATCTAATAGCACAAGTAGTAGGGATTAGCCCAGATGTACCTCTTAATACCCAAACAATACAAGTAACAGGAATCGGTCTATGTGGACCTCCTAGTACCCAAGCATAGAGGCTTAAATCAAACTCAAGTGACTACCCTTGCCACACAATAAGACATTAATCCTCGTGGACCAAGCCTCTAGTAGCTACTAACACCTTAGTTTACTAGTCAACCTATCCAATAGGTGTTCTAACTAATATGGGCCAATTTCAATTATTTTCTGAATCACTTATTTCATGTAATTAAATTTATATTCAATTCACATAATTTCTTATCAATATCATTTTATTCTAAGGTACACATGTTTATGCTCATTAACCATTATTTTTTTGGCTTTAAAGTCCAACATCAATTATCCATGTTACCTCTATTACATTGCCATTTCTATTAGCCATTCGTATGATTATCATACCATATCACATCACTTGAATTTCTATTAAGTTATTATTACCTCATTTTCATCATTTATCATGACATTAGATTAATGCATTACACACATATTCTTTTCATTCCTTTATAGTTATCCCATTATCACACTCACATGCTTATGAATACAACTCATATTAAATATCATTAAACATTATAACATACACCTTATAACCCACACACGTACCACACAACCACCATACACAAAGCACATGTACACCTCTTTTTTATTAGTTTTGAATCACAAGCATACTTTATATTCAAATTCTAACTCAATTATTTCATATACACATGCCAACCACACATGTACGCATACATTTCCCTTTTATGCACTTTTGACCATTCATATCTCACATGTAAACACATTCTTTTCTCATGGTTTCTTTACACATTCATGCTAAAGATAGTCACTACATTATGCTTAGACACTTACTACATGAATTTACATACATATGCACATAATGTCATTATTCCATACACACTTGCACATACACATTTGTAACACATGAACTCTATATAATACATATTACATTAAATTCATTTACAATAGGCTCTAAAGCAGTCCAAATCAACCTCTTAATGGTTTTTTGGCTTTCCTCTAATACTTTCTTTCCTTTATCTACAAACATAATAGGCTATTAGGTTTGAAAATTCATAAAAAATCCTACGCACCTCCAAATTAAAAACTAATCACATAAGTATTCTCTACACACTTAGTACTAGCTAAGTACAACTTGAAAACTTTTTAAAAGAGCACTTACACTGAAAATAGGCATTATTCATAAAGTGCCCAAATCTCTCCAATTAAGCATTTTCCTTGATTTTTATTAGTAGAAATGGGTTTTGGAGACTATGCAGAAAAGATTTGGTGTGTTAGTTGTTAAATTTGGCTTTAAAATGGAGGAGAATTGAAGAAAAAACCAAGGGAAAAACCCTAGGGGTGGTATTGGCCATATGAGAGAAAGGGAGGAGGAAGAAAGGGTTGGCACATGTGCCCATATTTATATTATGCACATGGGTGGTTCGAATCACACCACGTGTCGATCAATAGTCCATATTAATCCAAGTTTGAATTTATGCTTTGAAATTTCAAATTAAATATTCAAAATCTCTAAAATTCATGCTTTCTATGACAAAAATTCCAAAAAGTCCTAATTTAGAGATCTCTAAAATATTGGGTCAAAATTCCAAAGAAAACTAGGTCAACTATTCACTCACGTAATTAAAAAATTTTGAATAAATACCAATCGACCTTAGAAGATTTTAACTCCTTTACCATTAGATTATTTAGATTTTTTAACATATAGGGTATGTTATTTTCAAGTCCATTTGGGCACATCTTAAGCCTTTCTCGGCACAATGCTGACTAAGGTCACTATTCATTGGATCTCATTATTAAAAATGATTTATTGGTCCTACTAAAATTTTTAAGTATTTCATTTTTCTCATTATTTTGCCCGTCGAAGTTTCATGACTAGTATTTCCCCCTCGATCATCACATGGTGCCCTAAATACTTTGGAGACATTATTAATGGCTTAGGCAGTACTATTCATGAAACTTAGATTCTCAGGTGTTACAATCCTTCTCCTCTTAAGAAATTTTGCCCTTAAAATTTACCTGGTGAAAATAAGTAAGGATATTGGGCTTTCATCTACTCTTCGCTCTCCTAAGTAGCCTATGCTATCTTATAGTGCTTTTGTAGCACTTTTACTAGGTGTATTGACATATTCTTCAACTCTTTCACTTCTTAGGCTAGTATTTATACTGTCCCCTCTTCATAAGTTAGGTTTAACTATATTAGATTTTCCTCTATGGGTATCACATGAGAAGGATTTGATTTGTATCACCTCAGCATTAAGAAATGGAATACATTATGGATTTGTTCTAATTTTAGTGCTAAGGCTAACTAATAAGCTATCAATCCAACACGTTCTATAATTTCATATGGACTAATAAATCTCAGACTCAGTTTTCCTTTCATGCCAAATCAAAGTATCTTTTTCATGGTGATACCTTGAGAAACACCTTTTCACTAACCTCATATTCAATATCCTTCCGCTTCAAATCAGCATATGACTTCTTTCGATCAATGGAAGCTTTTAAACTTTCCCTAACAATCTTTACTTTCTCTTCTATAGCTTTGACAAAATCAGGTCCCATTAGCTTGATTTCACCTACCTCATTCTAATAGAGTAGAGTTCTACATTTTTTACCATATAAAGCCTCATAGGGAGCCATGCCTAGGCTAGCCTGATAGCTGTTATGGTAAGAAAATTTAGCCAAAGGCAATCATTGATCATAGCTCCCTTTAATCTCAATGGCACAACTATGTTACATGTCTTGCAATACCTATATAACCCACTTCAATTGTCCATCTATTTATGGATGGAAAGTTGTACTGAAAATAAGGTGAGTGCTTAAAGCTTCTTATAACTTTTCCCAAAATCTAAAAGTGAACCAGGGATCTTAATCACAAATAATAGCAAGTGGCACTCCATGTAATCTCATAATCTCTTCTATATATAATTGTGCCAACTTCTCTAAGGAATAGTCCATTATAAATGGGATAAAATGAGCTATTTTGGTCAATCTTATGATCGGGATGAAATGAGCTATCTTGGTCAGTCTATTTACAATTACCCATACTATGTCGCATTTATTTCTGCTTATAAGCAATCCCATTACAAAATCCATGGTGACCTTCTCCCACTTCCATTTTGGAATTGCTATTGGGTGCAGCAATTTAGAAGGAACTTAGTGTTTAGCCTTTAGGTACTGACATGTAAGGCATCATTTCATTCTTAGCTACCAATAATGAGGTTTCAGATTATGGTACATTTTTGTGCTCCTCAAATGCATGACATAAGTAGCACCATGTGCTTCCTTTAGGATTCGTATCCTAATTTCCTTAACTTCTAGTACACATAACCTATCACAAAAGTATAAACATCTATCTACCTTGATATCAAATTCTATAGTCTTCCCCTCTTTGACCTTACCCATTATGCGCATAAGATGATCATCTTAGGCTTGTGATTTTTTCACCTGTTGCATTAAATTAGGTTTTACGTATAATTCTGCTAACACTATATTATCTTTAGGATATTCAACCTTAGCATTCATGGCATTTCATAGTAACTATAAACTTCCAAATCAAATCGTTGACTACTACATTAGCCTTTCTCAAATGGTAGTTAATCAAACAAACATAATCTTTTATCAATTACATCCATCTTCACTATCTGAGATTTAGTTCTTTTTGTGTGGAGAGGTATTTTAAGCTTTTATGGTCGGTGTAGATGTAACATTTCTCGCCATACAAATAATGTCTGTACACTTTTAGTGCAAAAATAATAGTAGCTAATTCTAAGTCATGCATAAGATAATTCCATTAATGTGGCTTTAGTTGCCTCAATACATAAGGTACCACTTTCCCATCTTGTATTAGCACACATCTGAGCCATTATGTGATGAATCACTATAGATCACAAAGTCTTTTTCCTACTTGGGTTGAGTAAGAATAGGAGCTTCAGTTAACATTGCTTTCAATTTGTCAAAGCTTGCTTGACATTTATCATCTGACACAAATTTAACATCTTTTCACATCAATCGAGTCATTAGGCTTGCACTCATAGGAAAATTCTTCACAAATCTTCGATAATACCTAGCCAACCCTAGGAAGCTTTGTATCTCAGCCAAGTTCCTATGGGGCTTTCACTCTAACACCACTTGAACTTTGCTTGGGTCAACCCTAGTGCCTTCTACTAAAGCAATGTGGCCTAAAAAAGCTAATTCATTTAACTAGAATTCATATTTACTCAACTTAGAATATAATTTTTTCTCCCTTAAAGTGTTTAATACTACTTTTAAATGCTATTCATAGTCCTCTTTGGTCTTGGAATATACTTGAATATCGTTAATAAAGATTACAACAAACTAGTTTAAGTATAGCTTAAAAATCCTATTCATAAGGTCCATGAAAGCTATAGGGGCATTAGTGAGCCCAAAGTGCATCACAAGGAACTCATAATGCCTATATCTAGAATGAAAGGCAGTCTTAAGAATATCAGCTTCCTTAATTCTCAACTGGTGATGTCCTAACCTCATATCAATCTTAGAAAACATACTGTCACCTCTAAGTTGATAAAAAAGATCATTAATTCTTAGCAACGAGTATTTGTTTTTTATTGTCACTTTATTTATATGTCTATAGTCAATGCACAACTGAAGTGACCCATCTTTCTTCTTGACAAATAGTACTAGTATACCCAATGGTGAAGTACTCAGCTTGAAAAAGTCATTATTTAGAAATTCCTATAACTATACCTTTACCTTTTTCAGTTCTGCAGGTGTCATCCAATATAGAGTAATGGACATAGGGGTTATACTAGGATACACTTCTATTTCAAAGTCAAGTTCATATTTTAGAGGTAAACCTAGTAGTTTATCTAGCAACATAACCTAAAACATTGATACGACTACTATCTGGCTGAGACTTAATTCTATTTTATTTATGAAACCACATAGGCTAAGTAAGCCTCACAACCTCTCTAGATTAATTGCCTCACTAGTACAACTGAAATGATATTAGGCAAAAAATTCCATTCACCAACTATGACCACCTCATTTTCATTTGTTGTATTAAGTGTGAGTCTCTTATATTCACAATTGACCACTACCTAGTGTTCAAACAACCAATCCATACCTAAAATAGCATTGAATTCATTAAAGTGAAGCTTGATAAGGTATGCTAGAAATATATGGTCATGAATTAATAAAAGATAGTTTTTATATATTTTGTTCACTATCACGTGCTGGCCTAATAGGGTTACTAACCACCATATCTTTGTCCATAGGTTTAAGTTTTAAACCTCTATCTCATATTTGTGTAGTAAAAATGTATGATTGAGTGGATCCTAGGTTTATCAATGCTAAAACAAAATGAGTCAAATGGAAAGAAAGTACCAGCAATAATATTAGGAGCCTCAACTTCCTCTTGAGCTTGAATGTTGTACTACCACACTAGTGCTCAAGCCCTTGATATGGCCCTCAAGCTTATGCCAGCTTTTTTATTCTTGCTTTCTTTCGAGCCTTTAATAAGTGCTATTAAAGAGGCTTTAAATTGAGTGGCGTCCACTTACCTCTTAGGGCAATCTCTCTGATAGTGATCTCTAGATCTATAAACGAAGCACTATCCTCACTTAACCTATTAACATGCTCCCTAATGTCTCATACTACAAGTACTTTATACTAGAGGTGCACTCCTTACCATGACACTGGGGCACTAGTAACCTACTATAGTAGTCTAAGCCTGGTTTGAGATCCTTAACCTAACCTCTTAGTCTAGGTCTATCTCTAAGATTAATGTGGGGCCTAATTATCCTTTTACTTCTTCTCCATATTAGGTGCTGTGTTGACTTGCCCTACTGTAAAAGGCCTCTTTTTTTGAAAGGTTTCTCTCATTTCTTTCACCATCTTTTCCATTGTATAAGGTGTTGATACTAGGGAGGAGAACTCCTAAATCTTGGAAGTAGCTATCTATATCCTCAATTCAACATTGATGCCCTTCTAGAACCTCTTACAATGTTCCTCCTCAGTGGGAACAAACTCCTTTGCATATTTGCTCAAATGATCAAATTCTTTTCAATACTCGAACACTAACCTCTGCCTTTGCTTTAGGTCTAAGAACCTATATCTCTCTTATCTAGATATGTCTTTGAAATATACCACTTCTTGAACTCTTGGAGGAAGAAATCCTAGGTCACATCTATTACAGTGTTCCATTTTTAGGTAGTATCTCACTAATGAAATGCTTCCTCTTCAAGGAGAGATATAGCACATATTAGGTTTTCTTCAGGAGTGCTATAAGATTCTGACTGTGTTCTCCAGCCAGTATTTAGCCCTAGTGACATTAGTTTCTATAGTCCCTACAAAATCTAAGGCCCCTATCTTATTCACCCTCCCTAAGTACATCCTCTGTAATGCCATAGGCTATAGGGGCTATACTGGGGCTGATGGAGGAGCAACTATTGAAGTAGTGTGTCTTAGCAAGTTGACAATCTATTACAGCCATGCTGGTGAAGCCTGTGTCTATGCCAGGCATGCTGTATCACTTAACAATTGAGTGGTTGAGCTCACTAGCTCATGTACCATTGTTAATACATGGCTAGCCACCTCTTCCCCTCAATCGAGTAGGGTACATTTGCTCATCTTGATTAACTACAAAAGAAAAACTAATTAGCCTTAGAAAGTGTAACTTTACTTAAAACCTAACCCTAATTAGTGGCACTCATTTATACACCTAGGAATGACTAAACTAGCTTTGATACCACCTAATGTAGCACCCATTTACTTGATCATTTAACTAGACTAGATAAGAGATGCTACCTTCCTAGAAGTAACCCATCCTAATATTTCTCCTACCTAGTCATCACTTAACTATTATGGACTCGACAACCTTATTACTATTTTATGGTTATTTTAATTAGATTTACTTTTATTTTATCTCCTTTCTACTATGTTCATCTATATTAAATAAATTACCAGAAAACCTCAGAAAGAATTTTTTAGCAAAAATTCCAATAGCATAATGGCTATCCAAGTGAAAAAATAAAAATTTAAACTAATAAAAAACACTTCAATAACTAATAACAATCTTTTCTGTTCTGGACCTTTTTTGTCCTCTAATAGTATCAATCATTAGTGTCATACAGTCATTACAGTTGTCAAAATTCATGTAGTAACACATATCTTATAAATATCATGCATAACCTATTTTACCATTTATAGACTAGTATATATATCATAAAATTATGTGTAACAAATTTACATGATGAGCCCTGACTTTCTCTATATGAGTGCCCATATCCCCTACTAACATAAAAAGAATCAGAACATATACCTCAAGGAAGGTTGGTAGCTACATTGTTTGACTGTTGAGGTTGGTATACAATTTACTATCTTTTACATAGGCATCAAAACACTAACACATTGAGTATACACTTAGTGGTGAATTTAATCTAATATAGACTATATCATGCACACATGCAATATACATCATGCAAGCATTATAGGCATGCAAATTACTTCATTTATTCTTCCTATTACAAATCATCAGTTACAAAACCTAACTCATTAGATATAATAATATTAATTTTATTGCATGCTATAATGCATTTTAACTCACATTACTTACATTTTTATCCTCTAGTTATGAGGCATTCCAATATGTAGTCATAATATTATTTTCATCTGCTTTTATTTATTTTTTAGGCCTATACTAGAGAGAAAATGATTTAAGGCACTAGATAATGGGATCCAACTCATGAAGTGTCTCACTTTTTAGATCTCGATAGTTGTACCTACCTATCTCCACCTGATAGCAGGGAATAGTTCACTAGAGCCTCCCAATACTAAAATGGTAGGGATTAGTCTTGCTAGACCTTTTAATAGAGGGATAGCAGGGATTAGCCTTAGGGGACCTCCTAATATCCTAAGCTTCACACAAGTGGATAGCAGGGATCAACCCATATGGACCTCTCAATATCTAATATCACTGGTAGCAGGGTTCAACCTATATGGGCCTTCCAATACCCAAATAATATAGGCAGTAGGGATTAGTCCATATGGACATCCCAATACCCATGTGTATAGGCTTAAATCAAACTCAAGTGGCTACAGTTGCCACATAATAAGGCATTGATCCTCATAGACCAAGCCTTTAGTAGTTGCTAACTCCTAGTTGACTAGTCAACCTATCCAGTAGGTAGTCTAACTAATACGGGCTAACTTTAATTATTTTCTAAATCACTTATTTCATGTCATTAAATTTATGTTCAACTCACTTAATTTCTCATCAAAACCATTTTATTCAAAGATATACATGTTTATTCTTATTAGCCATTATATTTCTAGCTTTAAAGTCCAACATCAATTATTTATGTTACCCTTATCACATAGCCCTATCTATTGCCCCTTCATTTGATTATCATACCATGTCACATCACTTGAATTTTAATTAAGTTATTGTTACCTCATTTCTATCATTTATCATGACATTACATTAATGAATTACACAAACATTCATTTCATTCATTTCTAGTTATCCCTTTATCACACTTACATGCTTACAAGTATAACTCACATTAAATATCCTTAAACGTTATAACATACACCTTATAATCCATATACATACGACATGGCCATCATATACAAAGCACACATACACCTTATTTTCATTAGTTTCACATCACAAGTATAATTTATAATCAAAATTATAACTCAATTATTTCACTTACACATGTGAACAACATATGTACTTATACATTTCCCTTTTATGCACAATTCAGCCATTCATAGCTCACACACAAATACATTTTTTCTTATGGTTTCTTTACACAATCATGCTTGAGATAGTCACCACATTATGCTTATACACTTTCTATAGGAATTTACATACACATGCACATAATGTCATTATTATATACACACTTGCACATATATATGTGTAACACATAAACACTACATAACACATATTACATTAAATTCACTTACAATGGGCTTTAAAGTTGTAATGCTAAAAAAAACCTCATTTTGTGAATAGTACTCTTAAGCTTTATACAGTGTCTTGTAAGACATTAAAGGACTATATAATAGCTAAAAGGTTAGTCAAACAACTTTGACAAACTAGAAAATGATGAAAAGAAGTGAATTAAAAATTTTAGTAGAACCAATAAATCATTTCAGGTTGGGAACTAGTGAATAGTAACTTCATTTGAGGTGGTGCCAGGATAGCTTTAGGAAGTGCTTGGATAGACATGAAAATAACACACCCTATAGCTCAACAATTCCAATAAGTCTATTGTTGAAGGAATTTTAATGTTCTAAGGTCATTTGGTAATTATTTGAAATTTTTGATTTACTTGAGTGAATAATAACCTTAATTTCTAGAGGAATTTTGACCTAAAATTTTTTGGGGCCCTTAATAGGCATTATTAAGAATTATTGGCACTAGAATTATGATTTTTGGAGGTCCAAAGAAATTATTTTGAATTTTCAAAGTTTAAAAGAAAAATAGAATTATATAGGGCCAACCGATTGAAAAGTGGCGCGATTGGGGCCATACACCTTACTCACACATAAGAGTACACATATGTGTGCATGTAAAGGATGAAAGGAAATCATCTCCTCCCTAATTCCATGAGAAGCCGATGCCATTTCCATGTAGTCCCTTTTCTCATTTTTCTTAATTTCTCTCCTCCCACCACTAAATCCCATAATCTTTATATGGTTCTCGAACTCTATGACTCCCAAAAGCTAATCTAAGTGACATAAATAGAAATTAAAGCCTAGAAAATGGGATATATGCACTTGATGAATAGTGCCATTTTGGTGAGTAAGTGGATTTTTCTTAGGTTTCATATTTTTATTCTATGGTATTTGATATAGGGATGATAGGTGTAAAGAAAGATTTCAATTTAGAGTTATGTAGAATTTTGTAGGAATTTTTAAAGGTGAAACCCTAATATAGCATGTAGGAAAATGGTGGAGAATGGTGGAGGAAGAGGAAATTGATGGTTTTAGAATGGCTACAACATGACTTGGAGCTTACTGTAAGTGAATTTATTTGAAACTTGTATTGTATCTTAGAGAAATTAGAATTTAAGGCATGTGTGTGTATATGGAATTTGGATTTATGTATGTGTGCATGATGGCTTTAAAGTGTTATGCATGCTAGAATGTGAATTTTGTGTAGAAATGATGATTTAAATGTGATTTAGATGTGAAAAGTATGTGTGTGCATATGATGTAGGTATGGCCGAATGTATGATATGTATGTCATGGCATATGTATGTGTGTATGGCATGTGTACATAAGATATTATGATGGTAAAGAGATGGGTAACATGAATGTGACATGGAAGGTGGAAATATATGTATTATTATGGAATAGAATATGATAAGGTATAGTACAAGTAAAAAAGGGGTAAGAACTTGGTATTTAAGGATATGGTGAGAAATAAGTATAATATATAATGTTAAGTGTAGGTTTAAGTAGTATAAAGGATGTGTGTAACTTGAAAATTAAAGTTAGAAATGATGTTTAGGTATGCTAATAAAGGGGTAATGTTTGATGGTATAGAATACCATAAAGTATAATGGCATGAGGTAAAGAAAAGAATGGAAAATGACTAAATGAATAATAACATTTACAAAAAAAGACCCATAACTATTTAATAGAGTAAAAGTGACTTGTAACTATCCCATAGGAATGATCAAAGGAGGTTAGCCTATAACTGTGCCTTAGTGACATGGAAATAATCTAAATAAATGACTGGTGATAGAATAAAAATAGTAAGGTAATTGAAATTATAAATAAAATTAAGAGCAAGGGAATTAATTTTAAAGGCATTAAAGTATGAAACTTATGAGGTAGGATACATACACTGCTAATATCTAACCTATGAATAAATCAAATGGAAGGACTAAACAAATGAATATGTTGTGTAATTTATATATAAAGTCTGAAGTATGAATTACAATGCAATAAAGATAGTTATATGGCATAATCATTGCAAGGGTGATAATGGTAATATACCGAGACATAAATTGAGCATGATGATTAATAATGTATAGCTAAGACCCCAAGTGCAAAAAGTGGAATATTGGAAATAAAAGGGATAAAATTATCATCCTATAAAAAAGGAAATATATAGCATGGAATGAGAAGATAACAAACTACGAGATAGATGATAGTAAAGTAATATACGTACACTTATACATAAGAAAGGAATAGAAACAAAATTGAGAAATGAAGATAAAAGAAATGAATAACATTAATGAAGGGAATGAAATATGAGGTTTAGATATGGAAGACTAGTTAAACTAGAAAAACATGGAGTAACTGTTAAATTATAAACTAATGGATTAATAATATAAAGATGATGTTCTTATTGAGGATACCTAGATAATGAGAAGAATGGAGAATGATTATAAAGATGAAATAATATAAATATTAGCCCAATGGCAAGATATACACTGGAGAGGTTGATCGATCAACTACGGAGTAGTAGCTACTAAAGGCTGGGTCTGAATAGATTTTAGCCTAGGCATGGTGGGTGCAGCCGCTGAGCATTTATTTGAGCCTACATGCTTCGAGTCTTGGGAGGTCTATGGACTAATCCCTACTACCCACTTAAGGGTTATGAATATTAGGAGGTCCCACAGGGCTGATCCCTACTATCCATAAAATATATGATATAGATGATGATGATATATATTGGGATATTGGGAGGTCCTAAGGGGTTGATCCCTACAATGCCCATTACAGATATTAGGAGGTCCATGATTAATCCTTGCTATCTACTAGTTCGGTATTGGTAGGTTCTAAGGAACTGATCCTTACTATTGAATAGAGGATGCGTATAGATGCTGAGGTCTAAAATGTGGGCCACTGTACTAGATGATGTGATATTTATTTGTTTAGTTCTTAGCCAGGTAGGTGTATCTATCGAGGCCTAAAATAGGGGTCACTACATAATATGATTCTCAATATCTATTGATTGAGAGTTTTCCCTAAACTTTATGGCTATAAATGAAATAAATAAAAAGTCTAAATGAAATTTATGACATAGAGTGTAAATTTTGGTATCTTTGATAAGTGGAACAACCTATGAGTAAAATCAATAGGAATGAAAGTTAAGCTAGAAGAAGGTATTCAATAGGCATAGTAGATTTTATGATCAATCCTACAGGATGTAAATGACTTATGTAATTAAGACAAAGAAAAGGAGCATACAAATGAAAGGGTTATAAAAAGGTGAGTTCATTGTAAGTAAAACTTAAATAGCTATATAGGTAAATATATAACTGAAGTACATGAAATAAATTGAGTGTCAAAATGATACGAATGATAATAGTGCAACCTGACTAAGTAAGGATGAAAATAAATTATTAAATTATCTAAACAAAATAACAGATGAGTTTAAGCAAAAAAAAAAATTTGAGAATAGCATATAGGTGGAATTTCAAATCAAGAAGGCCAAAAGATAGAAAGTGTGTCAGAACATAAATTAATAGTTGATAAGGTATATTAAAAGAAATTCATTAGAGTCCTCAAAATATTCATTAATAATTTATACTGTAGCTAATTGCAAAATAGGTACTCGAATGTAATCTAGAAAATAGAGGTCTAAGATAAGAGGAAAAACTTACAGGTAGAAACATAACTATTAGATAAATTATTATTGGGTGCTGGTGTGTGCATGATTAAAGTTATGATACAATGCATGTTTTGCTGAACTCACCACTGAGTGTATACTTAGTATATCAGTTGTTTGATGCACAGGAAATAAGCATGATAAGCAGTGTAAAGTAATCTATAGTGTATCTGAAGGCTATCTAGGCAAGATTTTATCTTCAAATTATTATACAAGTGATAATAAAGGCATTCATGCATGTGACTATAGGCTATATGGGTAGAACTATATACATATAGTAGAAATATTAGTAATATGTAGACAAAAAATAGGGACTATAGCTACAGATAATAACACGGACTAAGAATTTGTTAAATAGCTTAGTACTTGAATGTAATATATTATATACATATGAAATGGTTCATTAGAGTTGTTGAATGAATTTTTAAAACTGAATAAATGAAATATTGGTAGAAGTTAAACGAAAGTTGCCCAGGGAAATCCTAGGATAGGTGACCTCTGGGAAGTAATGTCGTTTGCCTGATTTCTTATGAACTAGACATGGGGGTGTTACAAAAGCATTCTAAATCAACCTCTCAATGCTTGCTTTGGCCTTCCGCCAATACTTCCTTTCCTTTATCTATAAACATAATAGGTTCTTAGGTTTGAAAATTTATAAAAAATCCTACACAGCTTTAAATTGAAAACTAATCACAAAGGTATTCTCTATACACTTAGTAGTAGCTAAAAAAATTAGAAACTTGAAAAAGAGCTTTTACACTAAAAATGGGCACTATTCATCAAGTGCTTAAATCTCTTTAATTAATCATTTTTCTTAATTTTTGTTAGTAAAAATGAGGTCTAGAGACTATGGAGATAAGATTTGGTGTGCCAAATGTTAAATTTGGCTTAAAAATAGAGGAGAATTCAAGAAAACCCCAGGGGAAAAACCTAATGGGTGCCATCAGCTATGGGGGCAAAAGGGAAGAAGAATAAAGTGTTGGCACATGTGACACCCTCACACATGTGCCCCCATTTATATTATGCACATGAATGGTCCGAATTACTCCACGTGTTGATCTAATAGTCCATATTAATCCATTTTTCATTTTATGCTTTAAAAATTCAAATTAAATATTCAGGACTTGCAAAATTCATGCTTTCAATGCCAAAAATTCACAAAGGTCCTAATTAAGGGACCCCTAAAATCTAAACTATAAATTCCAAAGGGAACTAAGTCAACTATTCACTCACATAATTAAAAAATTTTGTATAAATACAAATCAACCTTAAAAAATTTTAATTCCTTCACCGTTGGATTATTTAGAATTTTTTACATTAAGGGTATGCTATTTTTAGGTCTATCTAGGGCCTTTCTCGGCACGATGATAACTAAGGTCACTATTCACTACATCTCAACATGAAATGATTTAGTAGTTCTGCAAAAAGTTTTAATCATTCCATTTTCCTTATTATTTTACCCATTTAAGTTTCATGACTAGTACTTCCCCCTCGATCATCCCACGATGCCCTAAATACTCTAAAGATACTATTCATGCCTCGGGAAGTACTATCCATAAAACCTAAATTCTTGGGCATTACACTTAGAGTGCTTAATAAATGGCTCATATGAAAGGAATAATGAAAGATGTAGAAAATGTATTGTGGGCTAAATCAATATATGATTATGATATGGGTTGTTTGCTTATGATGTTTTAGGATATGGGAGATAATGATTAATGTAATAATGATATGATATGGATGTTATACTAAGTAGGTTGAATGCTATGTCTATCATGGATATAGGCTACATTAATGACAACATGATAGCTAAGAGACTTTTGGATGTTGGAATTATGATAAATAGGGTGTACCTCTATATGGCCAAATTTTACATGCAAGTGAGAACTTCATATTTGTGTAATTTAATTTTTTTAGACATGTATTTTTTTTCTAATGAAAAATGCATAATAACATACCTTAACATACTAGGCATAATATGTATAATAACATACCTCAACATACTAGGCATAATAAACTAAGTAATATGGCTCAAGTGTTTTTTATGGCCTAAAATATATATGTGAAGATTTAATATCTATGTAATCATGTAATATATACATTAGTGCTTAATGCACTAAGAAACATGGAAATGGAGTTTTTATGAGGTAATAACCAAAACATGGAATTTCATAAATGTAGAGATATAATGAAGCATTTATAGAGTATGTTGCTTTATGAGAAATAAAAATGTGTAAACACAAAAAAGCATCCTAATATGGTGAATGTTTATAGGTGTATAGGCCATTATGGTAAAAGTGGTGTATATGGCACACTTGATGCATGTAAATGATATGTGTATATGATAACACCTTATGAGTAAGATTATGATTAAATGGAATTAAACATGATGTATGTACACCTAATTCTACCTATATAGGTTCCTATTAAGATAGTGTGCCACCCCTTACCCGGTTTAGTTGTCAATCGGTTGCCAAGCCTAACTAATGAGTGCACGTAAATCGATATATCCAAACTTAGTCATTTTATTACTTGTTCCAAAACATTCTTATTAAAAGACTTCACTTGTGAAAATGTGCATTTTCAAAAACTTTTTGAATTAGTGTTACATATTCCAAAATTGAGAATCCTCGTGCCAAAACTTTGATAGCATAATGGTTGTACCAGGTAGTATCCCAAATTTTAAATACTAACCTGTATAATAAAAATGCACTTTTATATCATTCACACACTTCCACAACATCCATGTGATCCTTTTATCACTCCATAGCACATAAAATAAAAACTCAAGATATCTCAACCTTAGGAAGAGATATCATACAACAACACACATTTTTAAACATATAAAGGTTTACAAACTTGAAATCCAAAAAAAAAATATTTAAATATAATTTAGGCCTATTCCCATACTTTTAAAACATTGAGTGCTACTTATACACCACATATTACTCATATATATAGATCTTAACCAAAATAATGACCTTCTCTTGGTAACCTTAATGTCCTGAGGCTTGTATGTCAAAATGTCTTTTTACCTAAACATCATAAAAAAATGACATGCTAAGTGAATGCTTAGAGGTGTAATTGAAATAACTTGTGCTAAAAGCATTACTAACATGCTATATATATATACAATTTAAATATGTGCATACCTAGTCCACATACCACAAGATACATATACAGATTATGATATTCCATATTTATAACCATAAGATATTTATCATGCATAAATGTAACATACCACCCATATGGCAACATAAAGTCAAGAATTTGTCATTTATCATACATAAACCAACATGAGTTCATGCATTGCACAAAACTGCCAATTAACTATTATAACACTCATTATAGATTAATTTTCATGTTTTCCTTATTTTAAAGCCCATTTTGGATAACTTTAAACCTATGGATAATTGGATCAAGAAATGGGTTGTGGCCCATATTATGGACTTGATGGCTGCTACCCATCTAGGCTTATGCGGTTGCACTCGCATCTAAATGTGTGGTGACCCTTATGGGTCCTTCTGACTGTTGCACCTGCATGGATCTAAAGATAAAAAATACAATACTTTTGGTTAGACTAAAGCTAACATCAAAGCACCAAAGTGCCCTAACAATTGCTATATCCCTTGTCTAATTAGTCAACCTATCTATTTCTAGGTAGTTTTATCTTATGGGTTAAATCGATGTGTTTTTAGTTTCAACAACTTAATTATGCTTGAGCAGCTTTTAACTTATTTTAGTCGTTGAATGACTAAAATTAGTTAATTTCATTAAATACATCATTATAGCGATCATAGACATTTTAATATACTTTTTCGCCATATTTGTGCTATATACACATTACAAACACTATTTTCATCTCATTTATGGTTATCACCATATATTTACCATTTGCACATTCATTTGAGGTCATAAGTTCACTTAAGACATGTTATGCCTCAATGCACATCATTTTGCTCATAATATGGCATAATTTAGTGTTAAAAGCCCTTCGAAGTTCATCTCATGTTTTGGACCTATTTTAGCCCAAAACTCTATGCACATGTTTAGTCACAAGTACATTAAATTTGGCAAGTATTTACACCAATTTCACATTTAACTTCACCTATAAAATTAATTCTCAAAAAGGCTTATTCGGCCATCAAACGTCACATATCTTTTGTTCATTATTTTAACTCATGTTAATACACAACAATTATGTATATTGTTATTGCTTACTCAAGCCACCCGAAAATGACACAAAATTGGTAATATGTACTTGTACATTAAGGCTATGCTATATTGTTATTTAGACCCCAATTAGGATGTCTAGTACTAAGAACACACATATAAGATTAGCATTCCAACCATTCGGCCATCTATAATGCAAGGCCTCAAACAACATGTTATCTTTATTTAACACCCAAAACACATTCATTTTTATCATAAGTCATGATTTAAACTCAATGCCATGCATATATCTATCATTTCCCCTAATACACATTTATGCGAATATTAAGGTAATTTAAGCCAAATTTCCACATTTACATATGATACCTTGTCTCATTCAACCAACACATATTAAATTGTCTCAAATGGCCTACAACAAATATAAATAATACAAAGCATAATAGACATGCCTAAAAGCATGAGTGGAGACCATAGATGCATAATTTAATGTCATTTTCCCATATTATATCCATTTAGCTCAAATGAGCATATTTGAGCATTTTCATTTCTAATGCATCTTCACACTTTAATTTATTCTCATAGATGTCAAAAATGTGATCTAACACCATTTTATGCTTGGATAGGCTCAAATATTACATTAAGTAATTTAAACCTCAATTTAATCCATATTAGGCATATTAGGACACATTAAGCTCATTATGCCATTCACTTAATCCTAATCAATTCTCATCACCTAAAACATATTAGCACATATTATGAAAGCCATACAATACATTAAATACCTTATATTTAGGACATTTCACATTATGGTCCATTTATTTTATAGTATACTTATTATGGAATTAAATGCTTACAATTAAACAAGGGATATTTTACCCTGATTGCATATACCAAGGAAGTTAAAAAGGCACCCTGAGGCTCGTCTACACCATCCCTTGTCTCGATTTTGATCGAAATTACCTAACATAAAATCAATGGATAATTGAAAATTCATAATAAATTAACCATTGCACCAAATTATGATATAAAATAATAGAAACTCTCTTGCATATCACTAAAACCTAGGAAAAATAGCAAAAGTTAGAAGAAATTACTCGAACCAATATTGGTCACTATTCATAGGAGTCAAAAATTGGGAATTTTGGGTATTTTTCTTTGAAAATTTTAGCTCGTAAAGGTGTTTAAAGATGTAAAGACTCTATAAATGTGATTAAGTGGGCAAGAAGGAGCCTTCATGGAGGAAAAAGAGAAAAAAAGGTAGAGTTTGAGAGAAAAAGCCATTGACTTCTTGAAGAGAGAGATAGGGAGAAAATATGTTGACTTTTTGTGATTTTTGACCATATATATACTGTCTAAAAATTAAATATTTTTATCATATTTTTCCTTCTTTTTCCCTAATTTTCCTTACTGTTCTAACCCTAATAAATTGCCAACTTTATTTAATTAATTCACATTTATTTTGCCCCACACTTTTCTAAAAATCGGAGCTTAAAAAAAGAGAAAACTCAATTAAATTTGCAATATTTAATGTTCCTGATTTTCAAAAAATTACTTCGTAATATCTAAAAATTCCAATTCTAGATCCATTAGACTCATTAGAATTTTTAAGTATCAGGTCATATTAGTTTTGAAATTTTTGAGCAACTTTAAAAATAATTTACGGTTCAGCTTTGCCTTGGTTACTATGCCCAAACATTGCATTAAAAACTTTCTTAGTGTTTTAACCACTCAAATGAGTTTCGATTGATTTCAAACATTGCCAAAAATTATGTTATAATTAGTACTTCCATTCTGTAGAATTAGTGTTCCCGACCTTAGGAATTACTATTCACATTCGGAGAAATACTATTTCCCAAGTAGTTTCTTTTATCCCGTGGTATCCCTAAAGAACTTTCACCAAGAGTACAGTTTTATTTCATAGTTCTTTTATCTTTCTATCTAGAATCCTTACTGGTTCTTCTTTATAATATAGGTCAGGATTAACATCGATCTCTTCCATTATTATTACATGCATAAGATCTAATATATATCTTCTCAATTTTGAAACATGAAAGACATCATGGATCTATTGAATCTCAGGAGGTAAAGCTAGTTTGTAGGCTACTAGCACCAGACATTCTATGATCTTGTATGGCTTAATGAACCTAGAACTCAACTTCCCTTTCATTCCAAACCATAAAACCTTTTTCTAAGGTGAAACCTTGAGAAAGCCTTATCTCCCACTTCATATTACACTTTTTTCTTTTTTAAGTTTTCACAGGACTTCTATCTGTCAGAAGTTGCCTTCAACCTCTCTCTGATGATCTTCACCTTTTCTTTTACTTCTTATATTATGTCTGGCCCTATGAGCTTAGTTTTACTGAGCTCATTCTAACATAAAGGTGTTCTAAACTTTATTTCATACAAGGCCTCATAAGGAGCCATGCCCAAACTTGCTTAATGATTGTTATTATAAGCAAATTCATCTAAGGACAAATATCGATGCCAGCTTCCCTTTAACTCTAATGCACTACCCCTTAATATGCCTTTGAGAATCTAGATGACCATCTTAGATTGTTTATTAGTCTATAGATGGAATGTTGTATTGAAGCTCAACCAAGTACATAGGGCATTATGAAGTTTCTTTTAAAACCTTGATGTGAACCTTGGATCCTAATTCAATATAATCAAAGATGGCACTATATGCAATTTGGCTATCTCATCCACATAAAAGTTCTATTAGCTTTTCTAAGGAGTATTCCATTCTCATTGCTATAAATTGAGCTATCTTGGTAAAATGATTTACCACAATCCATACAGAATCACACTTGCTCTATTTCATTGGCAATCTAACCATGAAATCTATCATGACCCTATCCCATTTCCATTTTAGAATTGTAATGGGATAAAGCAACCCAAAAAGAATCTGATGTTTTGACCTTTACCTATTAAAAAGTAAGGCACTTGGTCATATATTCTAATAAATCTCTCTTTATACCTAGCCACTAATAAGAAAGCTTCAAATTCGGATACATTTTGGTACTACTAGGATGCATCACATAAGGAGTATTATGAGCTTCTTATAGAATCTATTTCTTCAACTCTTCCATATCTAGCACACAAATTCTATCATGATAGTACAAATAACCATCTCCTTTAATCTTATACTATGCTGACTTCCCCTTTTGGATATCACTTATAGCACTCATTAATATATGATTGTCACTATAAAGAAATATGTATTTTATTAGGGATGAGAGCAGTTTACTATTTGGGACTCACCACCTAGCCTCTACACTAGGACCTTTGATCTTTTATATAAGAAAGGTTTAGAATCATATCTTATTTATGCCTTAATATTCCTTATATATTGTAAAATTTATCAATCCTATATCAAGTAAAGCATGCATTATATTTCAAGCAATTATTTCACCTTTTCATATATAAAAAGTAAATTTCAGTATTTAAACCGTGTAATAAGTATATTGTACAACCAAAAATTGAGTTATTGAATAATTATGGTATAACTTGACAACTGCTCATAATTCCATAGGAATTGGTGGTAAATTCCTAACTCCCTTCTTTAGGAGATTGGTCTTTGTTACAATACATTTTTTATGTAACATTTTATTAGAGAAATCTCAAAACCATTTTGTTAGAAAAACACCAATTAATTAGATAAAAAATCATTCGATGTGATGTTAGGCATTTGGAATGTAAAACAAATTATTAAACTACCTATTACAACCTAAAATAAGCCAAGAGATATAATAAGTACCAAACTAAAGGAAATAAAATAAAGCATTTAATTAGTCCCGTCTATACGATGCTAAGTTTGTGTGGACTTTATTTAGCTATTGTAGAGATTATGATATTTTTACCAGGGACGAGAGTGGTTAGTGGAGTCACCACCTAGCCTTTACACCAGGACCTATGATCTTCTATACTAGAAAGGTTTGAAATTTTAGATCTTATTCATGCCCTTATAATATGCCTTCTTTGTATATTGTAATTTTTATCAATCCCTTATCAAATAAGCATGTATTATATTTAAAGCATTTGTCACCTTTTCTTGTATAGAAGTAAATCACAGTATTTAAAGAATGTATATTGTACATCTAGAAAATGAGTTATTGTTTAATTGTTATATGGCCTGATAACTACTCGTAATTCCATAGGAATTGGTAGTAATTGCCCAACTCTCATCTCTAGGAGATTGGCCTTTATTAAAATACATTTTTTCATGTGACTTTTGATTAAGGAAATACAAATCTATTTTTATTAGAAAACACCAATTAATTATGTATATAATTATTTGATGTGAAAATTATGTTCTAGCATGTAAAATGAGTTATTTACTACCTATTACAGCCTAAGAATAAGTAAAGAAGTGTAAATAATATAAAATCAAACGGATAAACTATAGTCCTAAAATAGGCCCAGTTCAGTGTCATCAGGTTCATGCGAACTTGTTAGACAACAATACTTAGTCCGTGCAGACCTTCATCAGGGAAAGATTAAGTCCATCCGGACTTTTGCTCCAACGTAACATGCCATTTAACAACTCAAAAAAATGTTCAAGGTAAATTGGTTAGATCTGAATCATAATCATAAATAAATGTTTGAAATCATTAACATTCTTCCTCTAAGCATGTTACATATCCATGGCATTACAAGGAATCAATATGTAAACCCCTATTTATATATCCGTCCGGACTTAATATCTGTTTAACATACATACAAATAGGGTTGTGCAGGCTAATCTAAACATTTGTCTTTAAAGATACTAAGTCTACATGGACTTAATCAAATTCATGCATAGGGAGTGAGATTTCATTCATCATGACATATTCAAGGTTGATTATAGACACCCATGATTCATGTATCCTATGAAGTTTAGCCTACCCATCATTAATGGAGATGGAGATAACTAAGATGTCACCTCAATAACAAGCATCTTAGAGATCATCAACTATCCATAAAACATAGAAAAATACATTAATAGACCTCAGATTATTACCTATTATGAAGGAGTCTCTTGGAATACACATAAAAGCCTTCTTTTTTGATCTAGTCACCAAGTCTTCTTGCGCTTTGATGTAATTGTTGTGGTTCTATTTCTAATTATTTTGTTAATCTCTTATTGATATCTCCCTACTTTTTTCTTTTCTGAAAAGAAGTCTTTATACCTTTTTTCTAGGGTTTTTCTCATCTGGGGGGAGTCCTAATCCCTTTAGGATCTTGACTCCTGGATTGAACATGCAATGTTTAATTCTGTAGTTCATTTTCGTTAACAAGTCTGTGTGGACTTACTACACTAGTCCATGCGGACTAAGGCTTCTGGAGTGATGGTCCGTGGCCCACCTTAGCCAGTTTCATCTTATTTCTAAATTAAGTTCATGCAGACTTAATCAGTAAGTTTGTGCGGACCTAAGTTTTGATGTCTTTGTGTGTACTCAAAGAGTCCATCTCTGGCTATCATCATTGGTTTGAAAAGGTGAATAGGTCCATACCGTAGGGGCTTCACCCTCGCACCCCCATTGGAATCAGTGTCGGGCTTCAGAGATAGGCCCAAACCCTCTACTTCCGCCACAGATTCCCATTTTTTCACATTTCGGGTCACACCGCGAGCTTTTTGGGTCGAGTTATAGTCTAAATATACAATAAAGTCCTAGACTTAAAATCAAGGTGTCTACAGTTGCCCCCACTTTTTTATGTGCTGTGAAATGCTA
>CANXYI010466280.1:0-11082 GCA_948208565.1 Hura crepitans
CCATTATACCATAGTGGCCCTAGAAGGACCAATCTACCTAGCAGCTATTAACTCTCTAGTTAACTGGTCAACCCATCCAGTGGGTGTCTAACTAATAGGCTTAACTACTGATTAATCATTATTATTCAATTAACGGTCATCTTTTGAGTATCATAACAATACTAACATCCCACATATATAACAAGGGTGCACTTACAGACCTTGTTCAATTACAGGTCATTTTACACAAAAGTACTATTCATTTGGTCAATTTTTCTCATGTAACAATTGGTCATTTTTGTAGTAATCACTATTCATTTGGTCCCTTACTTGCTATCATAACTCCCATTTCATTACTTGTACTAAGCTTTAACTCATTTCTTAATCCACCGCTACTCATCAATGTTATCACAATACATCTATCACTACCATGCCATTATTTCCACAACCTAATTACTAAATTTTCATGCCATTTCATGTAACACCATTACACAACATCTTAGGTCATAAATCACTAAACCATTGTTCGTTACATCTTATTTTCCCACTCACATTTCTATCCTTATTTTCATCATGTTTTTATGTTAATGCCATAAATACCATGTCATATACATGTACACACACCATAACATACACATGCATATCATCTGGCCATTCCAAGCACACACACTTACACTTATTTTCTCTCACCTAAATCATACGTACACCATTATTTTTATGCTGTAACCCTGACTACATGATCAATTTACATCAAAACCATGCCAAACCCTAACTGTTATGAATTTTATACACATTCCCACACACAAATACATACAAACTCATATGGCATGCAATAATTATGGCAAGTCCACATACCTAGGGTGTGAGAACACCCCTTTTCCACCACTTTAAGGCCTTAAATGAGCTTCCCCTTCATTTCTCTCTCTTTGGCCAAAACATAAGCATCTTTCACTTAGAGAAATTCCCAAAAATTCTATAAATCTCTAAATTGAAATCTAAAAACATGAATTCTCTTAGAATCACCTAAGCTACCTAAAACAAAAAATAAAAATTAGAAAATAATCACTTACACTAGATTTTGGCACTATTCACATAAAGTGAATTTCTCCCTCTAAGCAAGATTTTGTAAATTTTCCACTTGGATTAGACTCTAAAGGTTATAGAGGGTTCATAACATGTGATTTTTTTTAGATTTGGTGATGTATGAAAGGAGAGAGAAAGAGAAAATGGTGGAAGGGGTGAAAGCAAGTGGCGTCAATTTTTTAAGGAAAATAGAGGGGGAGAGATGGATTTGCACATGTGACCCTCTCACATGTGTGGACACTTTTATATTAGTGAGGTGGATGGCCCACATCACGACACATGGTAATCTAATGGTTCGTATTCACCCGATTTCTTTTTAAACTTCAAAAATTCATTTTAATTTTTGTAAACCTCCAAAAATACTCATTTTAGTTTTAAAAATCCTTGATTAGGCCCATTAAGAGGCCCATAAAATTTCAAGAACAAATTCCAAAGACAACCCTGAGTACTATTCACACATAAATGAGAAATTTCAAATAAATATCAAAGGATCTCAGCAAAATTAAAATTCCTTTACCAATATGTAGATTGGAATTTTTGAGGTTCAGGGTATGGTATTTTTTGGTCTATTCGGGCACATCCCGGAGCTATCCCAGCACAAACTCATTTTATGTCACTATTTACTAATTCTTGGCTCGAAATGATTTATTGGTTTTGCTAAATTTTTAATTTATTTCATTTTGTTCATTTTTTGGCCTATCAAAGTTTTATGACTAATATGCGCCTCTTGATGAGCACTATTTAGGCCTCGAGGGTACTGTTCATGAATCTCTGACTTACGAGCATTACAATTTTTCCCCTCTTAAGGAATTTCATCCTTGAAATTATCTAATGCAAACAAATATGCGTATTGGGCCCTCATTTGCTCTTCACTCTTCCTAGTGGCTTCTATTGTCTTATGTCTCCACAACACCTTTACTAAAGGAACAAATTTGTTCCTTAGATGTTTTACCTCTGTGGCTAGGATATGTATCAGTTCCTCCTCGTACATTAAATCTAGCTGTACTTGTATCTCTTCTGTAGATATCACATGGGATAGATTCGATCTATATCACTTCAGCATAGAAACATGAAAAACATCATAAATCTACTGCAGCTCAAATGGTAATGCCAACCTGTATGCTAATGGTCCTACCCATTTCGTGATCTCATAAGGACCAATAAATCTAGGGTTAAGTTTACCATTTTTACCAAATCTGAGCATCTTCTTCCATGGCGACACTTTTAAAAATACTTTTTCACCGACTTTATATTCAACATCCCTTTGTTTTAAATCTGCATAAGATTTATGTCGGTCCATAACAGCCTTCAATATATCCCTTATGATCTTTACCTTATCCTCTATATCTCTAATCAAATCAAATCCCATGATTTTACCTTCCCCTAATTCACTCTAACAAAGGGGAGTTTTGCACCTTTTATCATATAATACCTCATAAGGTACCATTCCTAAGCTGGCCTAGTGGCTATTATTATAACCAAATTTAGCCAAGGACAGGTATTGATCCCAACTTCCTCTAAACTTTATCACATAACTACACAACATATCTTCCAATATCTATATCACATGTTCTGATTATCTATTGGTTTAAGGGTGAAATGTAGTATTGTATACTAGTCGAGTACCCAAGGCTTTATGTAGCTTCTTCTAGAATCTAAAAGTGAATCAAGGGTCTCGATCTAAAATAATAGCTATGGGTACTCCATATAGTCATACAATCTCATTAATGTAAAGTTGTGCCAACTTGTCCAAGGAGTAATCCATCCTAACCGGGATAAAGTGAGCTATCTTCATTAATTTGCCCACTATCATGACATCTAGTCCATGTCATAGGTAGCCCTATCACAAAATCCATGGTGATCTTCTCCCATTTCCATTCTGGTATTGCTATGGGATATAGCAACCTAAAAGGAACTTGATGCTCTGCTTTCACCTATTGACAAGTTAAACATCAAGCTACATATTCAGCTATGTCCCACTTCATTCCCAGCCACCAATAGTGGGGTTTCAGATCAAGATACATCTTTATACTCCCCAAGTGCATGGAATAGGGAGCTTCATGACCCAAAAAGGCAACATCGTTCAACAAGAATTCATATTTCCTTAACTTAGCATACAGTTGTTTCTCTCTGAATATCTGTAATATAATTCTAAGGTGTTGTTCATGCTCCTCCTGACTCTTGGAATACACTAAGATGTCATCTATACACACCATAATGAACTGATCTAAATAAGGCTTAAAAATCTATTTCATTAAATATATAAAGGCTGTCGGGGCATTTGTAAGCCTAGATGGCATCACCAAGAACTCATAGTGCCCATATCGGGTTCTGAAAGCAATTTTAGGGATGTCAGCTTCGTTAATATGTAACTGGTGGTACCCCAATCTCAAGTCAATCTTTGGTAAGATACTAGCACCTCAGAGCTGATCAAAGAGGTCATCAATCCTAGGTAATGGGTATTTATTTTTGACTATTACCCTATTTAGTTGCCTATAGTCGATGCATAGTTGGAGTGACCCGTCTTTCTTCTTCACAAACAGTATGAGTGCTCCCCAGGGTAAGGTACCAAGTCTAATAAAACTCTTGTCCAGCAGTTCCTATAATTGTACCTTTAGCTCCTTCAACTCTGCAGATGCCATCCAGTATAGAGTGATTGATACTATGGTAGTGCAAGGGTATACCTCAATCTCAAAGTCTAATTCTCGATGTGGTGGCAACCCTAGTAATTCTTTTAGGAATACATTAGAGAATTTTGATACCACAAGTATCTGATCAAAACTAGATATTGCATTACTGGTGTCAACTATATGAGCTAGGTATGCCTCACATCCCTGTCAGATGAGTTGCCTTATTCTAACTACTGAAATAATATTAGATAAGGAATTCTTACTGTCCACAATAGTCACCCCATATCCCTCCTCCGTCTGGAGGTTAAGTTTCTTATTCTCACAATCAATCATTGCTCGGTGTTCTATTAGCCTATCTATACTCAGTATGATATCAAACTCATGAAAGGGAAGTTCAATAAAGTCCACTAGGAATACTCTATCCTTTATCATTAGAGGACAATACCTATATAATGTATTCACTGTCACACTTTGCCCAATCGGGTTACTAACTTGAATGTCTAAGTCTATGGATTTTGATTCTAACCCTTTGTCTCGGGCTTATGTGGTGTATATATATGAGTCTATTGAGCTTGAATCTATCAAAGCTAGCACAAGTACATCAAATAAATAAAAGGTACCAATAATGACGTCTGGTGCTTTAGCTTCCTCTCATGCATGGATAGCATACTGACGTGCTAAAGCTCTGGCCTTAGGTCTAATCCTCTGATTGCTACTCAACTACTCATGTCTAGTCTATCTCAATCCCCTACGACATGTTGCTGCTACTGCTGATGCCTGAGTCTATGGAGCCTCGAGCTATCTCTATGGACAATCCTGCTGAAAATGGTCTCTAGCTATATAGGTAAAGCTTTCTCCTCTCCTGTTCTTCCAGCACTGCCCCCAATGCCTCCTACTGTAAGACCCACACATCGAAGGTCCACTTCTAGCTATAGAGATAAGGGCGTTGATAGCCTGTGGTGAGTGTGGAGGCCTAGGTGGGAGGGCCTGACCTAACCTCTGAGACTACTGTCTAGGCAGCTTCTAGGACTACTATCTAGAATAAAACTCCTTTTGTCTCTTGCCTGCTCTTGAAGCTAAACTAGTCTGACCAGTTGTAAATGGTCTTTTCTTCTGGAATACCTCCTTCTTTTCTTGTAACATTTCCTCTATATCATAGGTTGCTACTACCAGTACAGAGAAATTCCTTATCTTTATTGTGGCAATCTGCATCTGTAACTCAACATTAAGGCCCTTTTCAAACCTCTTACCTCTCTCCTCATCAATAGGTAAAAACTCCTCAGCATATCTACTCAAACGAGCAAAATCCTTCTCATATTCAAACACTAACCCCGTCTCTACTTCAGGTCCAGAAATTTTTGTCTCTTTTTATCCTTATAGGACTCAGGTATATATCTCTTATAAAACTCCTTTAGAAAGTAGTCTTATTTCACTTCAGCTATTACCTTTCTCCTTTTGGTTATATCCCACCAGTGGAATGCCTCTTCTTAGAGAAGAGAGGTGGCACATTTTAGGCTTTCATCATCTATGCACTCAAATTACTCTAAGATTCTGAGGGCCCATTCTAACTAGTACTTAGCCCTCACGGCACCATCTTCCCTCATACTCAGGAAGTCCATAGCTCCCATTTTCTTTACCCTTTCCAAATATGTTTTCTACAAGGCTAGTGGTAGTGGTGGTGGAGGTGGTGCTAGAGTTGGTAGAGGTGGTGTAGCAGTATATTTCAATAGTTCCACAATCTATTGTAGCAAGGCTAGTAAAGCCAGAGCCTGAGGCTCTGGCTGCGGTGGTGGTTAATGTGCAACATCACTTGACTTAGGTGTGGCTGCACTCCCTTTTAGACCATGTATAGCGGTGGAAGCATGACTAGCCACCTTTTCACCTCGATCTAGTGGGGTCTACTCACTCATCTTGTATCACTACATAGAAAGCAGCCTATCAGCCTCATATAGTATAGCTTTATCATCAAAATAGACTCCTAGACCTTGGCAATCATGTATACTACACCTAGTAATGCCTAAATCCACTCTGACACCACCAAATGTAACACCCTTTGTCCATTCTTAGAGGAAATAGACAAAGAGTGCTACTTCCCATAGGTCACCGATCCTGAAATTTCCCCAACTCATTCGTTTAACACTTATGGCCCTTTACTATTTTATGAGATGTCTTAACTAGTTTATTAATATTATTGTATAACATCCTAGTACTGATTGTTTTAGTTTGATAGAAAAGTATTTTGCATCTATTATCTATTTTATAAAAAATTGAGCAGCATAACGGCTACCCGGGTGAAAAATCAAAAATTTTTCCTACATAAAAACACTTCTATAACTGTTACCCATAAGTTCAACAAATCCTAGACCTTTCTAGTCCCCCAAATCTCATCTCATATAGTTAACAACATCAACACAGGGTCTCAAACCCACAGCATTTCAACATACATCATAGTTATGCTATATATAAATTACTTAGACATACATAAATCTGTTTATGTTGGTTAAGAAGTCATTAACTATAGGTTCGTACTATACAATATCTAGGGCCATGTCTTTATATACATCTATACATATATATGAGTGCCACTACGAACATCTCCCAAAAAATACAAAAAGGTTACCTAGAAAGCAAATAGCTAAACTACACTTGATAAGGTTGGCCTACTAATCACGTCTACAACCTACGCATTGCAACACCACACACTGAGTATACACTCAATAGTGGATTTGATATAATTAATACATGTCATGCATATATACATACATAAATGGTATGAGATGCATCATAACAAAAGTAGTGAAGTCATTACATGCAGTATTATCACATGTTCATCAATTAGGTGTTACCCTTTTTATATGAATTGTCATGTAAGTAACCTGTTCTAATATTTTTCGATGAGTTTCATTATCTAGTTACTCTTTTTACTTATTAAACATTCTTACTAGCCATGCTATATTACCTTCAGTTAATCACTTTATTATTTAGGCCCATGATAGACAAACTACACTTTAAGACACCGGATATCAGGATATATACTGTGCAGTAGCCCACATTTTGGACCTCGATAGCTACACTAACCTAGTCTAATAACAAGGATTAGCTCTATGGAACCTTTTAATATTGGACTGGCAGATAGCAGGGTTCACTCCGTAGACCTCCCAATATCTGCAAAGGGGATAGCAGGGATCAGCCTCGTGGGACCTCCCAATATCCCAATCATTATGTCCATCATCATGCTGGTAGATAGTAGGGATCAGCCCTGTAAGACCTCTTAATATCCACAATCAATCTAATGGGTAGCAGAGATTAGCCCCGTAGGACCTCCCAATACCCAGTGTGCAGGGCTTCATATTAGAACCTCGGCAGTTGCACCTGTCATATCCATCATACAACAATGGCCCTAAAAGGACCAATCTGCCTAGAAGCTACTAACTCCCTAGTTAACCAGTCAACCCATTTGATGGGTGTCTAACTGATAGGCCTAACTTCTAATTAATCATTATTATTAAATTAATTGTCATCTTTTGAGGATCATAATGATACTAACATCCCACATGCATAACAGGGGTGCACTTATGCACCTTTCTTAGTTATGGGTTATTTTCCGTAAAAGTACTATTTATTTGGTCAATTTTCCTCATATTACTATTCATTTGGTCATTTTTATAGTAATCACTATTCATTTAGTCCCTTACTTGCTATCATAACTCCTGTGTCATTACTTGTACTAAGCTTTAACTCATTTCCTAATCCACCAGTACTCATCAATGTTATCACAATACATCTATCACTACCATGCCATTATTTCCACAACCTAATTACTACATTTTCACGCCATTTCATGTAACACCATTGCAAAACATCTTAGGTCATAAATCACTAAATCATTGTTTGTTACAACTTATTTTCCCACTCACATTTCTATCCTTATTTTCATCCCATTTTCCCATAAATACCATGTCATATACATGTACACACACCACAACATACACATGCACATCATTCGGCCATTCCAAGCACACACACCTAAACTTATTTTCTATCACCCAAATCATGCATACACCATTATTTTTATGCCATAACCCTAACTACATGATCAATTTACATCAAAACCATGCCAAACCCTAACTATTATGAATTCCATACACATTCCCACACACAAATACATAAAAACTCATATGGCATGCATCAATTATGGCAATTCCACATACCTAGGGTGCAAGAACACCCCTTTTCCACCACTTTAAGGCCTTGAATGAGCTTCCCTTTCACTTCTCTCTCTTTGGCCTAAACATAAGCATTTTTCACTTAGAAAAATTCCTAAAATTTATACAAATCTCTAAATTGAAATCTAAAAACATAGATTCTCTTAGAATCACCTAAGCTACCTAAAACAAAAATAAAAATTAGAAAATAATCACTTACATTAGATTTTGGCACTATTCACCTCAAGTGAATTTCTCTCTCTCTAGGCAAAATTTTGCAAATTTCCACTTGGATTAGACTCTAGAGATCATAGAGGGTTCATAACATGTGATTTTTGTGAGATTTGGTGGTGTATGGGAGGAGAGAGAAAGAGAAAATGGTGGAAAGGGTAAGAGGAAGTGGCTTTGGTTTTTTGAGGAAAATAGACAGGGGAGAGATGGGTTTGGCATAAGTGACACTCTCACATGTGTGGACTCTTTTATATTAGTGAGGTGGATGGCCCGGATCGCGACATATGGTGATCTAATAGTCCATATTCACCCAATTTCTTTTTAAACTTCAGAAATTCATTTTAATTTTTGTAAACCTCTAAAAATATTCATTTTAGTTTAAAAAATCCTCGATTAGGCCCATTAAATGGCCTGTAAAATTTCAAGCCCAAATTCCAAAAACAACCCTAATTACTATTCACATGTAAAAATGAGAAATTCCAAATAAATATTAGAGGATCTCAAAAAATTAAAATTCCTTCATCAACATGTAGATTGGAATTTTTGAGGTTCAAGGTATGGCGTTTTCGGGTCGGTCCAGGCACATCCCGAAGCTGTCCCAGCACAAACTCATTTTATGTCACTATTCACTAGTTCTTAGCCCAAAATGATTTATTAGTTCTACTAAATTTTTAAATTATTTCATTTTGTCGATTTTTGAGCCTATAAAAGTTTTATGAATAATACGGCCCTATCTAGCCTTACTAAGATACCCCCACTCCCGAGGAGCACTATTCAGGCCTTGGAGATACTATTCATGAAACTCTGACTTACAAGCATTACATCAAGACTTTAGATATATATAAAAGCTGCAAGACATAATGGAGGGGCTTTTTGGAAGAAAAATGTAGTTTTAAAAAATTATTAGGCATTTAAGGGTCTTTAGAAACCAATTGGGTATCTAAGGACAGAATATCTAAAATTGAAGCCCTAAGCTTTAGTGTCAGTGAAATTCAGCCCATGAAATTTAGAGCAGACTTGAAACCCAAGGCTTATTCTTCAAGCTCAGTCAAAGGGCCCACACGCTAGACAAAGCCCGAAGGGCAGACCTTCGGCTTCAGGTTTCTATAGAAAAAGCCATATAAGCCTAAAAGCTTGCTCTTGGGGCTCAGTTAAAGGACCCACATGTGCAGTGGCCCCTGTTAAGCCTAAAGTACAAGGCTTCCACTTCAGGCCTTGAATGGCTACCCCGTACTGAGCCCAAATACATATTATTTATACCTTCAACACTCTCTCATTTCTTATTAAATTTTTGGATTAGTGTTGAAGTGAATATTATGCCGGAAAGGCATGTAAATTTTTTTTTGTTAATATAATTTTTGTTAAAAATTATGTTGTATTTTTTTAATTTTAAAAATCAATTAGTTTGCTTAATTATTTTCTTTTAAAAAAATTATATTGTATAATTTTTGTTAAAAATTATATTGTATTATTTTTATTTTAAAAAATTAATTGGTTTGCTTAGTTTTTGTTTTTAAAAAAATAATTAATAACATTGTATTATTTTTTATTAAAAACTATGTTGTATTATTTTTATTTTAAAAAATTAATTATTGTGCTTAGTTTTTATTTTAAGAAAATTAATTAATTATATTGTATTATTTGCTTTAGTATTTTTTAAATTCATTTGTTTTACTAGTAACTTTAGGTCCTTTAATCTTAATTCTCATGCTTAAGTTGATTTGTTATTGCTTGCTAATTATTAGTTCAGAACCAGCTTCATTGAATATTGGTTTAATAGAGATTTTTCAAATTTTTTCTTCAAGTCTTGTTTATTGATTTTATTAAATTATTTTCCTTGTGATCTTATTAAATTAGATTAGCGAATTTCTTGAATAAAATTTATTAAATTTTTAGTCCAATCTCTTAGAGTAAAGCACATTTACATAGTTAAAAATATTTATATGTGTATGTATTATATGTACACATATATGGCTAGAAATATACGTACTTGTATGTTGATTAAACCACCAATAATAATCCCTTTTTTTATTATATCCATTCAAATAAAAGTCGACAATGATCCAAAGTTAATTACTAAATATTATTATTTATTTTATTAATTCTATTTAAGTTTAAAAAAAATTATAAATTATCTTTAATTCAAATGACTAAAAATTTAATTATTTTTTAATTAATTAAGATTCAATTTTTATCATCTCTAGTAATGATTACAAAAAAATTATAATAAAAACTAACACTTTTATAGTTTATTTTCTTGAGAAATAGAATAATTTATTTTTTAGGAAAGCGAGTTTAGAAATTATTTTAAAAAGAATAGATGATTTTTGGACTTTATTACTTGCTTCCAATAAGTTCGCACATAGATGACTAAAACTCTTAGAAATGAAATGAACCTAAAACCAAGTGAAAAATCTTTAAGAGGGGTGCATTCAATTAAAATTTTAATAGAATTTTTGTAAATGATTTTTAATCAGATTTTTTAAGATTTTGATAGTTTTTTAAAGTATGAATAACTTTAATAGACTTTTTAAAAAAACATAAATGACTTTTATTAAATGATTTTTATATATTTTGAATGACTTCTATAAATTTTTTATTTTTATTACTCAAATTTACAGTTATTTTTATTACTTAAATTATCATTTTATAATTGAATTTAGAGAGATCTAATTATATATCAAGTTTAAGATCTTAAAAAATTAAAGAAAAAAATGATGACTATAATTTCAATCTAATTCGGTTTTGTTTACGATTATTAATAAAGGATAACTTCAAAATAACATATAAAGTTTAAATCAATTTTTAATTAAAATCATATTATTTCAAATTTAACAATTGAATCTCTAATGTTTATGTGGGATTTTAATTAAACTCCTCTATCTATTTTTTTATTAAAATTGATAAAAATTTCAAATTTTTTTATTAAAAATTATTTTTTTAATTTTTTATTT
>CANXYI010466305.1:0-14923 GCA_948208565.1 Hura crepitans
GCCAATAGGCCTAGGCCCGAAGCCCGACACTAATTCCAATAGGGGTATAGGGTTGAAGCCCCCATGGTATAGATCTATTCACCTTTTTGGCCTATGATGATAACCAGAGACAGGCTTAAGCAATAAGGCAAGTAACCTGAAACCCAAGTCCGCATGGACTAACATGGCACAAGTCCATACAGACTTAATGCTATGAGGTTCACAAGGATAAGCCAAAGCTCATGTCCACATAGATTATCTAACCTGGCCCAAAGCCTGACCGATGGGAAAACCATGCCTAAGTCTATATGGACTAAGCCATACAAGTCCATATAGACCTACCGACAAAAAACTTCCAAAAGTGTAAAATTCCTATTCAGGCATTGAATCCTAATCCTAGAAGGATTCTCCCTCCTTTGGACTGAATATCTAAGACTTAAGCCTATAAATAACTACTTTAGGCTATGAAAAAAGGAGGAAGAGAGGAATATATAGAAGATACAATTGAAGACAATTGACACAGGATTCACTCTACTAGTCCAAAGTCCTCACTAAAGTAATTATTCTTCCAAAACCCAACCATTTTCTTATTGTTTGGTGCTCACTTCAAGGTAAGATTTAAGGCTCTTTTCATCATATTCATTCATTTATTTGTGTTCTGTAACCAATGTCTCCTATGATTAATTGTCATGTGAGGTGGTTCAATGTAATCCCCATGAAAATTATAGGAGTAGGTTAACCTTTTAAATTAGTTTAAGAATGTTCTAATCATTCATGGAAAATTGAATCGCACTTACATTTTTGAATTGAAGACTAAAGCTAGACCTTCATAAGGTTTGCACAGACCAAGCGACGTAAAAGTGAGACCATTTTAGTGCTTTATTGTAATTCTTTTTTTTTATGTAGCTATTATGTATTTTAACTCATTTTGGGTTTGTAATAGATAGTTAATAACTTATTTTACACGCTAATCCTTAACTTCACATTAAAATAGTTTTCTGCATGATTAATTGGTGTTTTCTAATAAAATGGATTTGAGTTTTCCCTAATCAAAAGTCACATGAAAAATGTACTTCAATAAAGGCCAATCTCCTAGAGATGTGAGTTAGGCAACTACTGCCAATTCTTATGGAATTACGAGTAATTGTCAGGTCAAATAAATAACTAATCAATAACCTATTTTTTGGATGTATAAATATCTTTGTTGTATTCTTTAAATATTTTCACTTCCTTTGTATGAAAAGGTGATATGATTGAATTAAATATAATGCATGCTTGATTGATAAGGGACTAATAAATATTACAATATTCATGGATAGCATATTATAAGGGCATAAATAAGATATGAAATTCCAAACCTTTCTGGTATAGAAGATCAGAGGTCCTAGTGTAGAGGACAGGTGGCAACTCCACTAACCACTCTCGTCCCTAGTAAAAATATCATAATCTCTACAGTGGCAACTCCACTAGGGACTAAGAATCTCAATATGAAAGTGCCCAAATAATATGCCATCTAATATTCTAATTTTTATCAATCCCATGCATTTCATTCTCTATAAATTGTGTCCCTTTTACCCCTAATGGTGTTGTGAATCATGACTCTATTTTTCATTCAAGAATGGAGAGTGCTAGCATATCCATCACTCATAAGCCTTATGCCTTCGGGTATAAGAAAAGTTGAACTAATTGGTTATTGTTATCCTTGATTGGAAAGACCCGTTAGGAGGGACCTCTACTTATGGGAGCCATAAGCCCTTTTAACCAAATAATGAGCCCATATAGTCAAGCTTAGCAACTTCCCCTAGGTTGTATGACCCTAAGAGATTGTGATTGCTATGTGGGCCTATTACATTTAACCTTTTTTGAAGTGGGGACAAGCCCATTATGCCTTTTTTCTAGAATGGGCCTAACCTAATTTCACCTCAAACAAGACTTAAATGTTATAGGGCCATTATCCTTACATGCACTTTAAATACGAGAGGTTATTAGGCCTAATTGAGCCTACATTCAAACCTATGCATCCCTCAATGATGCTTAGGTAAGCCCACCTAGAAAGAATGACTAAGACCATATATGTATGAGTAATAAGGTTGGAAGGCTTATTGCTTGTGTTTGTCCTTGTACATATAACATGTATCCTTTTCGTACACAAATGCACGATGTTGTACTTACTACATAACATTATGCCCTTTTTGTTTTCAATGTATCATGCTTTTATCCTAATACACATATATAACATTATACATGACATGAACTTTGCACCTTGTATACCATATGATCACATAAAGTTTTATGCTTTCATCCTAATGCTCGTGCATTATAAACAAATTGCATATAGACTTAAGTACACTTTACATTATCCATACATCAAAAGGATGTCATCCTGTAAAGATCCATTAACTTTATGCTTTTTGTATCCCTATGTAACGTCATAATGATGTGAAGTATCCATATTAGACATTAATAGGAACAAACAATCGTACACATACACTAGAATCGTAGGCTTTCATGCATACATCTACAAAGCTACCCCATTCACACTACTTAGACTTAGGCTTAGTCAAACATCTCATCCTCGCACATGTTATACTTTAGTAGTCATCCCCATATTAGGATATACACCTATACGTTAGCTATCCATATAGGCATACATAGCATCTAAGGAATAAGCACCTCACATATAGCATGCACATTATAACATATATCTCACAACCATTTAACATAATACGGACCCACAAAATACCATACATGCATCTTCACATGGATACACCCTCACACCATAATGAGCATAAATCATTCATCAAACAACCACCTACCGTTAGAAAGCTCACTTAGCCATGCACAACAAAATAAACATACATGCATAAAAAATAAGTTAACATAGGTTCCTAAGATTGTACAAGCTTATGCATCAATATTCACCACACTATTGTATAACTTGACACTATCATCTTTGGGCCTAAACATGCACTTATGCACCCTCATAAGAGCCACATGCAAACTTCATCCATATCCACATACACACTACGCTTAGGCATTACCATCATTGAACCTCTACCATCTGGCCTAGTATAGTTGTAACATTCATCCATCCATCCATGTCCACATGCATTTGCAGTCACATTATGCCTAGGCATATCATATTGTTTCCACAACGTTATTCTATCCTATTATTTCATGCATACTAGTTAGGCTTATTCATCCATGCAATCACATTTGGCATACCATACATAGATACATATCATTTATCATGTAAACTTTATACCATCTTACCTAGTATTATACCTGCACCACATATCCATATTACATCTAGGCATGTCGTGTACATATCGCATGCATCATAAAAGTTACATCTCATGTAATGCCCGACAGTCAAGGTCTTATAAACAGTACCTTCTGGGCCGAGTGATAATCCTCGTGGTGCGGGCCATCATTTTAAGTTCGATGACTAGCGTATTGGTCATAAAACTTTAACAAGCCTAAAAATAGGGAAAACGAATGAATTTAAAAATTTAGTAGAACCAATAAATCATTTCTAGTCGAGAAGTAGTGGATGAAGAGATAAAATAAGGTCAAGCCAGGACAGCCCTAGGATGTGCCCGGACTGTCTCAAAAATGCCACACCCTGAACCTTAAAATTTTCAATGAGTATGATGGAGAAGGAATTATAATTTTCTGAGATCGTTAGATATTTTTATGAATATTTTATTCTAGTAGGTGAATAGTGCCAAAAAGTTAACTGTTGAATTTTGACTTTAAATTTTATGTGGGCCCTAGTTACACTAATCGAGGATTTTTTAAACTAAAATGAGAATTTTTAGAGGCCCAAAGAATTTTTTGTGAATTTATAAAGCCAAAAGTGACATAAAATTAATTATGGCCATTAGATTGCCATGTGTCATGATTTTAGGCAACCAACCCATCATACTTAAGGGGGTTACACATGTGAATCTCCTCACATGTGCCAAAGTCATCTTTAACCTTAGAGACCCTCACAAAGTCGATGCCACCACTATGGTTACCCTATTAAAATTATTCATTTCTCTCTCCTCTCTCCTCCAAACTTCACACAAAATATAGGAAATCAAACTTCCATTACCCATTGATATCAATTCCACCAAGAAAATTGAGGAAAAGAGCTTAATTTGGAAGATACACCACTTGGGTGAATAGTGACCAATTAGTGTTTAAGTGTTCCAATTCCATTTTTTTTTGGTATAGGTAGAGTAGACTATTCTAAGAATTCTTATAGTTTTATATTTTCATTTAGAGCTCTAGATTATTTTTGAGAATTTTTCTAAGGTGAGAATTGTGTATATTTAGGGGTTGATCATACAAGTGAGAAGAACCCAAGGAACAAGCACAAAAGTGGTGGAAAAAAGGGTGTTCTCACACCCTAGGTATGTGGAATAAGTTAAATTTGATATGTCATGAGTGTATGCTTCATTTTGATGTAAAAACCTTGTATGGAACTTTGAAACCTTAGGTGTATGCATGGTGATATAGGGAATTAATATTATAAATAGTTAATGGCATTGAAATAGTAGATTTTGCATGATCATTTGGAAAGAAATGTATATGTATGTGTGGATTGGATGCTTGGCCAAAATGTGTGGCTTATAGGCCATAATGTGTATAATAATGGTTATGGCATTTCAAGTGTGGATAGTAAAATATTTGGTGTAAAATTTAGATGATTTGGTACTATAATGGTGATATGGTGTAATAGTTGGTAATATGGCATAAATGTGTATATTAAGGCATGACTTGGTACTTAGTGGTGTAGTTAAAGTTTATAAGTGAATGGGTAAAGAAAATAAGGAAAATTGAACTTGGTATGTGTTCGTATAAGAAAGGCTTAAAATGTAAAAATGATCAAATGAATAGTGTTAGTTGTGGAAATTGACCATATGAATAGTAACTTTGCAACAGTGGGCAAAGTTATGGAAAATAGTGCGCATTTTGTGTTGACACGTAACTTAATGGTAAAGTTGGACTTATGAATTAAAGATGTTGAGATTTATAGTCTATTTCTATTATTAGCCCATCAGTTAGACACCCACTAGATGGGTTGACCTGACTAAGAAGTTAGCAGCTACTAGGCAGTTTGGTCCTTTTGGGGCCACTGCTGTGTGTTGGTTGTGGTGGGTGCAACTACCGAGATTCTGACATGAACTCTACATAGTAGGGTATTGAGAGGTCCACCTAGGCTGATCCCTGCTACCCATATATCTGTCTATGGGTATTAAGAGGTCCCATAAGGTTGATCCCTACTATCCACCCTTAGTGATGGTGATGTGATTTGTGGATATTGGGAGGTCCACAAACTGATCCCTGCTATCTGCTAGTCCAGTATTAGGAGGTTTACAAACTGATCCCTACTATCAGGTGATGTAGGTGAAGCTACCTAGGTTTTAAAAGTGGGCCACTGCACAGGATAGTCCTGCTATCTAGTGTCTTAAAGAGTTGTCTATCTATTATAGGCCTTTAATAATAATAAACTGGACTGAGTCATAACTAAATAACAGAACTTAAAAGTACATTGGACTTAGAGGAGTTAGGATGAATATGATGTACCTTGATTGCTGCATATGCTTGTATGCATGGTAGACATTTTATTGGGCTTATTCCACCACTGAGTTTCATACTCAGTGTGTTGGCATTCCGATGCATAGGCATTATAGAGAGAAACAATCGACATCAGACATCCTCAGTGTAGCTGATGTCGAGCCATTTGGTGTTTTTTTGTCTTTCTTTTGAGTTTTATAGAGTTGCACTCATGTATATAGAGATGTTGTGGGTTATGGGATATAAGCAGAACAAAAATTGATGTGTTGATGGGTCTCTAACCTTGTATCTGTGAAATATGTATGCTATTGATGATTGTTGTGATTTGGAGGACCAGAGGGTTTAGAAGTGGGATGTGATTGAGAAATAAAATTAGAAGCGTTTTTCTCTGCAGGTTTAATTGGGGTTTGTTATCCGGGTAGCCGTTATGTTGCTCGATTTTTGGTAATTGTCTGATAATGTCAATCAGGAGTTTTAATGAACTAAACTATATAGTAATAAGGGGATAAATAATCAAGAATGGCCTAAGGGCATGTTTGGTCAAAGTTAGTCAAACTTAGGTAGAAGTTAAACGAAAGGCTCCTAGGGAAATCCAAGGATGGGTGACCTTAGCGGGAAGTAGCACACCTTTCCTATTTCAAGTAGAAATGGATAGGGGGTGTTACATTTGGTGGTATTAGAGAGAGGTTTAGGTGTTCCTAAGCGTCTTATACATGAGTGCATGAGTTTAGGGTTTTGTTTGAGTCAAGTTACACTGTCTGATGCTAGTGATTAATTTTGTTACAGCTATTTATGATAAGTGAATGGATCCCACCTGAGTGAGGGGAAGAGGTGGCTAGTTACGCATCGACCACCATACATGGACCAGAGGTGAGTGCAGCCACTTCAGAGCTAAGTGATGCTACCCACCAACCACCACCTCAGCCCCAGCCACAACCTCAGGCATAGGCCTCACTTGCGTTGCTATAGTAGATCGTAGATTTGTTAAGACATACTGTAGCACTAGTACCACTACCTCCAGCTCTAGTCCCAATGGTTGTCATTGCTCCTCTACCTTTACTAGCTTCTCCAGCCCCTCAAAAGGAAATTTTAAAGGGAGTTAGAAAGATGGGGGCTATGGATTTCCTTGGTTCTAGGGAGGATGATGTAGCAAAAGCAGAATATTAGCTGGAGCAAACCGTCAGAATATTGGAAGAGCTAATATGTTCCAAGGGAGAACACCAAAAATTTTCCACATCTTTGCTTTAAGAAAAAGCTTACCATTGGTAGGAGAGATTAAAAAGGAGAAAGCCAATAGATGAGTTAACTTGAGAGCTCTTTCTAAAAGAATTTAAGAAGAGATATATTCTTGAGTCCTATAAAGATAAGAACCAATAAGAGTTTTTTGACCTAAAGCAAGGCAGGAAATCAATTTCAGAATACAAGAAAAACTTTGACTATTTTAAAAGATATGCAGCTGAGTTCCTACCCAATGATGAAGAGAAGTGAAAGAGGTTCGAGAAGGACCTCAATGTGGAGATCAGAATATAGATATCAACCTTAAAGATTAGAGATTTCTCTAAGTTAGTTTGTAGCAGCCTATGATATGGTAGAGATGCTATAGGAAAAGAGAGAATTGTTCCAGAGGAAGAGGCCTTTCACAGCAGGCCAGACTAGCTTAACTCTAGGTGGGAGCAAGAAGCCAAGGGACTTTTAGTAAGGTTAGCACTCCTAAAGGCAACAGAGCTAGCAGTCACAGAGGCAGGCCCCTTCATAAAAGACTGATTAAGGGTATTCTTTTAGACCTCGACCACCTAAATCACAGCAGGCTTCCAGTACCCCTATGTCTACTACCAAGAGTGCACCACCTACTTGTGGAAGCTACCAAAAGAAGTATTGGGGCCAATGCTAGCAGTACATGAGAGGTGAATGCTTTATCTGTAGAGCTCGAGATTATTACCAAAGGGAGTGCCTTCAAAAGTAAGCAAAAACTGTGCAAATATAGGATTCAGTAGCAGTTATAGTTGGTCGACCTTCGAGACAGGATTAGCCTATTACCAGTCAAAAGGGCAAATCTGAAGCGAGAGCTCCGGCACGATAGTATGCCATTTGTGTTAGGGAGGAAACGGAGGCTCCGAACATCATAGCTAGTATATGTTCTTTACTTGATGCTCTTGTACTAGCTTTGATAAATCCTGGATCCACACACTCATATATATGCACCACACAAAGCTAGAGATAGAGGCCCTAAACCAGAACCTCTAGACTTAGATGTTCAAGTGAGCAACCCGATAGGTTAGAGTGTGACAGTGAACATTGTCCTTTGATGATCCATAATTAGACCTTCTCAGCAGATCTGATAGAGTTACCCTTCTATGAGTTTGATGTCATACTAGGTATGGACTGGCTGTTAGAACATCGAGTAGTTATCAATTGTGAGAAGAAAAGGTTGAGTCTTGAGACCCCATATAGGCATATAGTGATTGTTGTGGGTAACAGAGACTCCTTGCACATTGTGATTTTAGTTATAACAGCCAAGAGACTCATCCGGAAGGGGTGTGAAGCCTCCTTAACCTCAGTGATAGATATTACTCTCCAGACACCTAGTTTAGATAAGATACCGATTGTGTCTGATTTTCTTGACATGTTTCCAGATTAGTTGCCAGGATTTTCATCATGTCGAGAGTTGGATTTTGAAATTGAGACTTCACCCTAGTGTAAAACCAATGTCCATTACTCTTTGCAAAATGGCCCTAGCAGAATTGAAAGAATTGAAAGTGCAATTGCAGGAGTTACTGGATAAAGGCTTCATCAGGCCTAGTGTCTCTCCTTGGGGAGCCCCTGTATTATTTGTGAAAAAGAAGGATGGATCACTCCGGTTATGTATTGATTATAGGCAATTGATGTAATGCCCAACATCTAAGGTCTTATGAACAGTACCTTTTGGGCCCGAATGATATTCCCCATGGTGCGGGCCATCGTTTTGAGTCTGATGATTGCCGTATTGGTCATAAAACTTTGACAGGCCTAAAAATGGTGAAAATGATTGAATTAAAAAATTTAACAGAACCAATAACTCATTTTAGGTCAAGAACTACTATTTATGGACATAAAATGAGGTTGGACTGAGACAGCTCTGAGATGTGCCCGGATGGTCTCAAAAATACCATAACCTAAACCTCAAAAATTCCACTGAATATAATGGAGGAGAAATTATAATTTTTTGAGATCAATAGATATTTTTTTGAATACTTTATTCTGGCCATAAATAGTGCCAAAAAGTTAATGATTGAATTTTGACCAAAAATTTCAAGTGGGTCCTAGTCCTACTAATAGAAGATTTTTAAAACTATAATGGGAATTTTTAGAGCCCTAGAGAATATTTTATGAATTTTTGAAGTGAAAATGCGCTTAAAATGCACATAAATTGTTTGGGGGCCATTTAGTCCAATCTAAGCTATAAAACCCATCCCACATAAGTCATTACAAATCATCTTCTTCCCCATGAAACCCATAAAGTCGATGCTATTAACATGGAGAAGCCACTATTTTTTTATTTTTTCTCTCTCTTAATCCCTCTAAAATTTCATGAAAAATACATAAAATTAAAGGATCCATCATAAAATTAAAGGATCCATCCATCCTAGATACTAATTCCCTCAAGAAATTGGAGAAAGAAGCTCAATTTTGGGAATTTCCATACTTGGTGAATAATGTCAAAAGTAAGTAAAAGCCCACTAATTCCATTTTTTTTATTTTCAAGATAGGTAGTCTAGGCAATTCTAAGAATCACCATGCTTTTAGATTTTCAATTGGAGTCATAGATAATTTTTGAGAAATTTTCAAAGTTAGGAATGTTTATGTTTAGGGCTTAAAAATTCAAGTGAGAGAAACCAAGGCAATCAAGGTCAAAGTGGCGGAGAAAAGGGTGTACACACACCCTAAGTATGTGGAATAACTCAAACATATTATGCCAAGTTTGTATGACTGAGTTTGTGTATATGACCTTGTATGGAAATGTGACATTTTGGGGTATAGGCATGTATTTAGGGGAAATTGCATTATAATTGTGTGTTTGGCACTAAAATAATAAGATTTGTAGATGAAATTGGGAAAGATTGCATGTGTAAGTGTGTGAGAGTAAGATGGCAGAATGATATGTGACATTGGGTGTGTTATGTATGTTTATGTGTTTGACACAATTTGTGTGAAAATGAGATATAAATCAAGTGTGGAAATTATATGTAAAATAACCTAAAAATAGTTACTTGATATAGCCTACAATGGAACTTAATTTGGATAGAAAATGTGACCAAAAGTAAGGTGTAATAAGGTCCCCTATATTAGCGATTTAATGTGAGAATAATAGTATATAGAAATGATGGAAATAGAACTTGATTGACATAAGTAATGGAAAGCATAAAAGGCAAAAATGACCTAATGAATAGTGTCAATTGCAGAAACTGACTAAATGAATAGTAACTTTATGATCATGGGTAAAGTTACAATGACTTGTGTAAAATTATTGTAAAATGTAATGAAATGGTGAAATAATAATAATTATTATCTAAAATGGTTCGTCAGTTAGACACCTATTGGATGGGTTGACCGGTCAACTAGGGGATAAAGCAGCTACTAGGTAGTTAGCCCTTTTAGGGCCCACTGCCATGTATTGATTGTGGTAGGTGCAGTCACTAAGGTTTTATGATGAGCCCTTACATTATAGGTTATTGTTATGGATATTAGGAGTAGTCTACGAATGGGTCCCTGAGTATCCACCTTTTGTGTTGATTGATATGATGTGTAGATATGGGCAGTGGTCTACGGACGGGTCCTTGCTATCTACTATAGGTCCTTGAGTATCAGTGACTGCATAGGACGCATCCCACTGTCTGGTGTCTTAAAGCATAGTCTATCTAGTATGGGCCTATAATGTAAGGAAATAACCTAAAATAACAGATAAATAAAGTGGATTAAATAAATGAATGAACTTAGAGTTATTAGGATTACTTGTTGTGTGTGCGAAACCTCACATGTTGTATACTTGCTTGAGTTGACATAATATGTTTGATTTATTCCACCATTGAGTGTCATACTCAGTGTGTCGGTGCTTCAATGCGCGAGCGATGGTCAGCATTAGACATCATTAACACTGTATCTACCATAGAGTATATTGGTACTTTTTGTTTCCTTTTGAATTTTCTATATAGAGGTACACTCATGTAAATAGATAATGGGGGCTATGGGATATGTGCATAAATGAACGCGATCAACTAAATGCATGTACATTTTGTGTGCTAATGAATATCTATTGTTGCATGCTTGTGTGCTGATGGGTTGATGACCCTGTGTTCTGTGAAATGGATATAATGTTGTGTTGTTGGCTGTGATTTGGAGGACTAGAGGGTCCAAGAGGGGATAAGGTTAGAGTTGAGGTTAGAAGTGTTTTCTTTGCGGGTTTAATTGGGGTTAATTACCAAGGCAATTATTATGCTGCCCGAGTTTCCATAATTGTCTAAGAGTGCCTGATAGGAGTTTTAATGAACTAAAATAGGCAGTAATAAGAGAATAAATAATCAGACTTGGCATAAGGGTATGTTTGGTCAATATTAGTCAAACTTGGAATAAAGTTAAATGAAAGGGCCCTAGGGAAATCCAAGGATGGGTGACCTCAGTGGGAAGTAGCAAACCTTGCCTATTTCAAGTAGAAATGGGTAAAGGGTGTTACATTTAGTGGTATTAAGGCAGGTTTAGGCATTCCTAGGCATTTTATACATGAGTGCATGAGTCTAGGGTGTTGTGTCATGTCAAGCTACACTATTTGGTGCTAATGTCTATATTTGATATAGTTAAACGTGATGATTAAAAGAACCCCACTTAAGAGGGGAGAAGAGGTGGCTAGCTATACACCGACAATAATACATGGACCTGAAGGGAGTGCAGCCACTCCAGATCCTAGTGATGCTACATAGAGACAACTACCACCTTAGCCTTAGCCTCAACCTGTACTTGGACAAGCTTCACCAGTGTTGCTACAACAGATCATTGATTTGCTAAGATAGACTGCAGCACCAGCTCCAGTGCCAATAGTGGTCACTCCTCCACCTCTACCAGCTCCTCCAACTCTACAAAAGACTTATTTAGAGAGAGTCAGGAAGTTAGGGGCAGTAGATTTTCTAGGATCTCGAGAGGATGATGCAGCCAAGGTTGAGTACTTGGAGGAGTTAGAGTGTCCTAAGGGAGAGTACCTAAGGTGTGCTACATCACTGCTTTAGGAGGAAGCGTGTCATTAGTGAGATAAACTGAAGAGGAGGAGAGCAGTTGTTAAGTTGATCTGGGACTTCTTTTTGAAGGAGTTTAAGAAGCGGTACATTCTTGACTCCTACATAGATAAGAAAAGGTAGGAATTCTTTGACTTGAGGCAGGGTAGGAGGTCGATTTCAGAGTATGAGAAGGATTTTGACTGCCTAAGTTGCTAAGCAGTTGAGTTTTTTTCATAATGATGAGGAGAAATGTAAAATATTTGAGAAGGGCCTCAACATGGAGATCAAGATGCAGATATCCACCTCAAAGATTAAAGACTTTTCTAAATTAGTAGCAGTAGCCTACGATATAGAGGAAATGGTTTAGGAGAAGAGAGATATGTTTTAAAGGAAAAGGCCTTTCACAGTAGGCTAGACTAGTTTAGCTTTAGGTGAGAGTAGGAAGCCGAGGGAATTTTAATAAAGTTAGCAATCCCAGAGGCAATAGGGCCAGTAGTCACAGAGGCAAACCCCTTCATAGAGGATTGGTCAGGGGTATTCTGCTAGACCTCGACCACCTCCATCATAGTAGGCATCCAGTACACCTGTGTCCACTACTAGAAGTGCACCACCTGTGTGTGAGACTTGCCAAAAGTAGCATCGGGGTTAGTGTTAGTTTTGAAGAGGAGTATGCTTCATTTATGGAGCATGAGATCACTACCAGAGGGAGTGCCCTCAGAGGCTAACAGAGGTAGTTTAAACACAAGCCTCAGTTGTAGCTACTATTGGTAGACCACCAAGACCCCTGAGACAAGAGCATTCTGCCACCAGTCAGAAGGGCAGATCCGAGGCCAGAGCTCCGGCACGATAGTATGCTATTCGTGCCTAGGAGGAAGTAGAGGCTCTAGACATCATAGTTCGTACATTTTCTCTACTTAATGCTTCTGTACTAGCTTTGATAGATCCAGGATCCACACACTCCTATGTATGCACTACACAAGCTAGGGATAAAGGCCTAGAACTAGAACATATAGATTTAGACATTCAAGTGAGGAACTTGATAGGTCAGAGTGTGATAGTGAACACTATGTATAGACACTATCCTCTGACGATACATGATCAGACATTCTCGGTAGACCTGATAGTGCTACCCTTCCATAAGTTTGATGTTATATTAGGTATGGACTGGGTGCCAAAGCATAAGGTAGTGATTGACTGTGAGAAGAAAAGGTTGAGTTTTTAGACCCTAGATGGATGAGATGTGATGGTTATGGGCAACAAAAACTCCTTACATAATATAATTTCAGCCATGATAGCCAGGAGACTCATTCGGAAGGGATGTAAAGCTTTTCTAGCTATAATGGTAGACACCAGTGTTGAAACCCCAAGCTTAGATCAAATACCTATGGTGTCTGAGTTCCTTGATGAATTGCTAGGATTGCCACCACATCAAGAGTTGGATTTTGAGATTGAGACTTAACCCGGTGTAAACCTAGTCTCCATCACTCCTTATAGGATGGCACTAGCAAAACTGAAGGAACTGAAAGTACAGTTGCAAGAATTATTGGATAAAGGCTTCATTAAGCCTAGTGTGTCTCCTTAGGGAGCTCTAGTGTTGTTTGTGAAGAAAAAGGATGGATCCCTATGGTTATGTATCGATTATGGGTAACTGAACTGAGTGATAATTAAGAATAAGTACCCGTTACCTAGGATTGATGATCTCTTTGATCAGCTATGGGGTGCCAGTGTCTTCTCTAAGATAGACTTGAGATCAAGGTACCATCAGTTAAACTTGAGATCAGGGTACTATTAGTTGCAGATTGAAGAGAGTAACATCCCTAAGATGGCCTTCAGGACCAGATACGAGCATTATAAATTCTTAGTGATGCCATTTGCACTCACTAATGCCCTGGTAGTATTCATGGACCTGATGAACAGAGTCTTCAAGCTGTACTTGGACTAGTTCATTGTGGTATTCATTGACGATATCTTGGTGTATTCCAAAACCTAGGAGGAACATGAACAACACCTCCAGGTTGTGTTGTAGACACTTCGAGAGAAATTGTTATATGCCAAGTTTAATAAGTGTGAGTTCTGGTTAAAAGAAGTGGCATTCTTAGGTCACATTGCCTCAGTGGAAGGTATCAAGGTGGACCCGAGTAAGGTGAAGGTAGTATTAGTGTGGAATCATCTTAGGAACGTGACTGAGATTCAAAGCTTCCTTGGATTAGTAGGTTACTATCGGTGGTTTGTAAAAGGATTCTCAATGATTGCTGCTCCACTGATAAGGTTGATAAAAAAAGATGTGAAGTTTGAATGGGACGATAAGTGCCAGGCCAATTTTGATAGGTTAAAATGGATGTTGACTAAAGCTCCTATCCTAACTCAATCGGAACAAGGTAAGGAGTTTGTGATTTATAGTGATACATCACATAATAGACTTGGTTGTGTGTTGATACATGAAGGAAATGTGATTACGTATGCCTCCCGACAGCTAAAGCCACATGAAAGGAATTACCCAATGCATGATTTAGAACTTGTGGCAATTATCTTTGTGTTGAAGGTGTGGAGACACTACTTATATGGAGAGAAATGCTACATCTATATGGAACACAAGAGTTTAAAGTATATGCCTACCTAGAAGGAGTTGAATTTGAGATAGCAATGATGGATGGAGTTGATCAAGGACCACGATTGCTTGATCGACTATCATCCAGGTAAGGCAAATTTAGTTGCAGATGCTTTGAGCTAAAAGATGATAGCTATGCTAAAATTGATGCATGATAGAATGGCATATACTCCAGAAGGTGCAGTGTTAGCTAAGTTATAGGTCAAGGCTACTTTTAGTGCAGACTATGGATAAAGTTAAAGAGGGGAAGGCAGTAGGTTTTGAATTAGCAGAAGATGGAAGCCTATATTACCAAAAGTGTGCTTGATGTTGACAAGCTAAGATTGCAAATTTTGAAAGAAGCTCATGAGGCTCCATACTTGATGCACCCAGGAAGTATAAAGATGTACCTTGAGTTGAAGCCTCATTATTGGTGGCCTGGGATGAAATGTGAGGTAGCTGAATATGTAGCTCGCTATTTGACTTATCAGTAGGTGAAAGCAGAACACTAGGTTCCTTACAGACTGCTAGACCTGATTGCAATTTT
>CANXYI010466315.1:0-22890 GCA_948208565.1 Hura crepitans
AAATAGGTTAATGGAAGGGGTATTTGTAGTGTTTCTAAGGAGTATTCCCATCTAGAAAGGAAAGGAAAACTAGTAGGATTAGGAATCAAAGTCCAAATAAGAAGATTACACCTCTTAAGGCTTTTTATCGATAAGTCTATGCAGACCTTGGTCACTAGGTTCATGCTATAGGATTTGGGTTCACTCGAGTAGTTTATGGGCCTTAGGCCTAGTTTAGGTTAAGTTTATATTAGTTCATGCAAACATGGGCTTTGGTTTGTTCAAGCAAACTATGGACCATAGGTATACTATTTTAGGTTAGGTCTTTATTGGTTAGTGTGGACCTAATAGCACTAAGTCTGAGTGGACTTGTACCAAAGTGGTCTATACAGACCAAGGTTCTAAGTTCCTTACCTTGTTAATTGAGCCTATCTCTATTTATCATCATAGGCCTAAAAAATGAATGAGTCCATACCATGAGGGCTTTATCTCTGTGCCCTATTGGAATTAGTGTCGGGCCTAAGCCCTCTACTACCAACGTAAATTCCTTTTTCTTCATAATTTGAGTCACACCATAAGCTTTTCAGGTTGGGTCAAATTCTAAATACATAAGAAAGTTCTATACCCAAAATCTAGGCATCTACAGTATTGATCATCATATACCATCCTTTTTATAATATAGGTGATTCGACTAACATTGTATCATTCTATTTCCATCATTAACTATAATCAATTGACTCAATTATTTACATACATATATTAATTTATGCTCAATGTAGATACCTTACCTTTTGGGCCTATGATGATATCCAAAGATAGGCTCAAGCAGTAAGGCAAGAAACTTTTAACCTTGGTCCACATGGATCATCTTGGTATAAGTTTACTTGGACTTGATGCTATGAGGTCTGTATAAACCCAACCTAGAATAGTAGAGCCCATGGCCTATAATCGGTCAAGTTAATCCAAAGCCTATGTCTACATGGACTAAGATAGACTTAACCAATAACCAGGCCCAAGGCCTATGAACTGGTAAGGTAAAACAAAGCCTAAGTCCATATGGACTTAGTAATTATATTCTTCATGGACTTGTTACTAAAAAGCTTCTAGAAGCTTAATCTTTCTATTTATCCTCTGACCCCTAATCCTACTAGGACTCCCTCTCTTTTGGATGAGAGAGCTATTCACTAAACCTATAAATACCCCCTCCAATGTGAAAATTAGGGGAGGAATTAGAGAATTCAAACCCACAATTCCAAGAGTCTAGGCACTGACTCCAAAGTAGGATTCGCTATACTAGACATAAGCCTATAATAAAATAATCTTTCTTTCTAAAACACAACTATTGTCTTGTTTGCTTGAAGCTCTTTATATGGTAAGATCTAAGACTTATTTTGCTTATCATATTCATTCATTCTTTTGTATCATTTTTATAACTGAGGATTTACTAGGATTAATCAACATGTGAGGTGGTTCTATGTAGTCCTCACATTGATTATAGGAGTAGGTTAAGGTTTAATCTATTTTGATCTTATTTAATCATTCATTAAAATGATGTAATCATTCTAGAATTGACACTTAAATTGAATGGACTTATCTTAATGCATGATAAGGTCCATATAGACCTAATGTTTGAATGTGTGTATAGTGTGAGGTCCGTACATACCATTATTCGATAAAAATTTTATGTTCACCTTTTATACTTTATTTTAATTTGTCCTAATGTATGGCATTGATCTATACTTATGCCATTATATTATTGTATAACTATTTCATTCCTTAATATGCATGTTATTCATATTTTGAAATTAATGTGTGGTCTACACAAACTCCCTTACACGAAGAGTGTAGTCCGTATGGACATATGTTTTGAAATATAGTTCTCATGAATATCGTTGTGATCGATTTATATTCTCCTTTGCATTATTAGTTTGTCACCTTCTTAATTATAACTATTATTTGAGTATGTTCCATGAATATTCATATTTGCATGTAATTTTATTGCACATATTGTTATCATTCTATATGGTGTTGTTATTTGGTCCTCACGGGCCTTTATTTGTGTTATTAATCTTTTCTTTGAGTTGTGTAAAAGTGACCATACATGCTGGATGAGAGGTCTAGATAAACATAGCTTTTGTGATATCTTGTAGTCCATGCGGACATAAACCAAAGACCATAATGAGTCCACATCGATTTGTCAATGTAGAGATGGGACTAAATGGCTTATTCTTTATTTCTTTATTTGGTTTTGTAGCTTTTATTTCCTTTGGTTATTTTGGGTTGTAGTGGATAATTTAATAATTTATTTTACACATGACAAACCTAACCTCATATCAATGGTTTTCTATCTAATTAATTGGTCTTTTCTTAATAAATTGGTTTTAAGTTTTCCATAATAAAAGTCACATAAAAATGTATTTTAACAAAGGCTAATTTCCTTGATATAGGAGTTAGGTAATTACCACCAATTCCTATGGAATTATGGGTAGTTGTTAGGTTAAACAACAATTAATAAATGACCCAATTTATACATGTTTAATGTACACTTATGCTTATTGTATATTCTGAATATTGTAATTTATTTTCTCTGTGTTAAAATGGTGACATGTATGCTTTAAATAGAATGCTTGCTTGCTTGATGCAAGATCAATAAATTTTTGAATATAAAGGAAGGTATATTATTGGCGCATAAATAAAATATAATTTTGAGCCCTTTTTAGGCAAAAGATCAATGGTCCTAGTGTATAGCCAAGTGGTGAGTCCAAACACTAATCGCCTTGTCCTTGGTAAAACATTAAAAATCTACAATGGCAACTCCACTAAGGACTAAGAATTAAATATGAAAGTGCCCAAATAATATACCTTCTAATATTCTAATTTTTATTAGTCCTATGCATTTTATCCTATATAAACCATGTCCCCTTTTACCTTGGATGATTTTCATTTAAGAATGGGGAATTGATAGCATATCTATCACTTACAAGACTTGTACCTTTAGATATATGAAATGGTGAACTAACCGTCACTATTATCCTTAATTGGAAAGACCCATCAAGAGGGACCCCTATTTATGGGAGCCATGAAAGCCTTTTCAAAACAAACCATAAGCCTATGTAGTTAAGCTTAGCAACTTCCCTTAGGTTGTATAACCCTAAGCATTTGCGATCGATTGCTATATGGACATATTACATTTAACCTTTTTACAAGTGGGGCCAAGCCCATTATGCCTTTTATATGGAATGGGCCTAAGCTAATTTCACCTTAAATAAGACTTAAATATTATAGGCCATTATCCTTACATGTACTTTAAATACAAGAGCTCATTAGGCCTAATTAAGCCCATAACTGAACCTAGGCATCCCTCATTGACACTTAGGTAACCCCACCTAGGAAGAGGAATAGCTTGACCATGTGTGTGGGAGAAATAAGGTAAGAAGGCTTATTGCTTGTGTTTGTTCATGATGTATCACATGCCATGCATACCATGCTTTATTTGCATCATGCACCATCAATATACTAATCATGCATCACTTCTAACCCCTTATTTTACAACCATCATTGATCCCTCATTCATAACTCAGTGGAAAAGAGTAGGCAAGTGCCTTTAAAGAGTAGATAATCAAGTATCAATCCCATCTAGAGGAACAATATCCATAAACAAGTTTGTCAGTAAGTCTATGCTAATTGAGGCTATGGGTGAGATGGTTAAAATAATGATGGTAGCCTTCACCAATGCCATGTTTAGCATATACATTTAGAAAGAGGTAGGCCAAGCTTCTTCCACTCACAAAGGGAAAGAGGTGAAAGATGAGATGGATAATCAAGTCTCAGATGAAGACATCCCTCTAGTTAAAAATACCTACAACAAGGTCCCTTTACCTAAGCCAACTAAAAATGATCAAATCAAGAAGTTGAATAAGAAAATGAAAGCCACAAGTAGACTTTTTATTAAGGGCAAAGATATTAATCTAAATGATATCAACTTGAAGCCAAATCACACTATGACCCACAAGTTTAAAATACTAGACCTAAGCAAATTTAATGGCCCTATTAATTTGAAGACCCACCTAAAGTAGTATGCAGTAGCTATGTGGGCCACTAGCCTTTTAGAAAACCAAATAGTAAACTTGTTCAGCATGTCCTTTATTAGCCAAGCCTTGGATTGGTATCACTATAAAGAGTGAAGGGTTAGAGAATATTGGGTTAAACTAGCAAGGGTATTCAATAGACAATAATCTAATAACACTAGCATTGAGGTGATTCTAAAAGATCTTCAACTGGTAAGATAAAAGCCTGGTGAAACCTTTTTATATTATCTTGAAAGATAAAGGGTTAAGGTGTAGAAGAAGAGAAACAAGCCTGATGACATTGATTAGATAAAGATATTCATTTAGAACATCAACAACTACATGAATAGTGGCTCATAGCCAAAGATATCACAACTGGGGAGCTATTGAAAGATATTGCCATTGATTTAGAAATAGCTTACCAAAACAAAGGGTTCAAGAGGATATGCAAAATGAGTTTTTCAAATAATAATGTTAGGGACACCACCAAGACTATAGATGTCAATGATGTCTAAAATAAATGCTACTTTTACCTAGGAAAGTCTGTCCTGGTGTCTAAAAAAGCTAGTCATAGAAGGAAAGCTACAACCTCTCCCACTTGAACCTTAAAATGGTCCATTTCCTCCCAATCATAGGCATGACCAATGTTGTGCCTACCATCAAAGAACAAACCATCTTATAGACAACTATAAGCTCTTTAGAAAGGTTATATAAGATTTGATTGACACTAAGCAAATACCAGATCCAAAGGCCCACTCAAACCCACTTTATAAGCATCATCAAAAATCATGCCTTCTTAAGTTTGAACTACCTAAAGAATATATGCTAAAAGGCATTTATGGATTCGACCATGAGATAAGTGAGGGGGTGATAGTAAGTGAGGTCATCTATGTAACTAGCTTCTAGGAGAGTGAGAGTGAAAGTGAGCTTAAGAAGAGCCAAGTATTTTGGGATGGATATTCTAATGAGGATCCCAAAGAGGGTGAGAGAGCAAATATGGGTTAAGGGAGAAATAGTAAAAAAAGGTTGAGAAAAATGTTCAAATCCTCTCGTAAAAAGAGATTGAAGTAAAAGAAGATGAGAACAATGAGGTACTCAAACAGATGAAGAAAACATGGCCCACATTAACATATGTGATTTGTTTATGTCCTTACAAGCCCAAAGGGAAAAAGTAATGGAAGCCTTGGGAAAGTTTTTAGTTTCTACAACTACTATACCTGAAGAGCTAGTCCAGGTCATAAAAATTAGGAAGACTAGGCTTATCACCTTCTCATATTAGGACCTATCATTGGAAGGAAGAGAACACAATCGGCCGTTCTTTATCAAGGCTAAGGCAAATGGGAAGAAAATGCGATGCACTATGGAGGATGATGGTTCATTGCTATGCATATGTATAGTCCATATCCTAGCAGGTTTAGGTATCAAAAAAGAAGATTTAGTGATTTCCAATATGACTATCAAATCTTTTGATGACACAAAAAGATAGGCTCAAGGTTTATTTAACACTAAGGTCTAAGTGGGGCCTATTACCGAAGAAGTTAAATTTATAGTCGTGATCTATCCAACTGAAACTGAAGATGTACCTAATCTAAGTAATGAATTATTTTTTTATGAATTGTATTTATTTGACATCTTTGAGGTGAACAATTTTCTTTCTAATAAGTTAACAGTGAGTTTGCTTATTTGTGTCATGTTTCTCATGTTGGCAGCATGCATTTCAATGATCATTACATGAGCATTTTTTATATTAATTACATTAAAACTAACTCGTTTAACCTTGTTAAAAATGAACAACCTAAAAATATATTAATTACCCATGATACTACTTTAAGGGAAGAGAAAATTTTAAGATATTATTAAAATAATATGAAAAAATATTCACTTGGAATTATAAAGACATGCCTAGAATTGATCAAGAAGTGGTTAAACATGCAATTCCCACTTATGACCACATTGGTCCAGTCCACCAGAAGCTTAGAAGAATGAGACTAGAATGGGCTGAGAAAATTAAAGAAGAGGTCATTAAGATGCTAGAAGCCAAGTTCATTGAAGAGATAGTATTCCCTACTTGGTTATCCAATATTGTCACTATACAAAAGACATATGGAAGGGTTAGGATGTGTGTCAATTATTGAGACCTAAATAAGGCATGCATTAAAATTACTTCCCTTTACCTCACATCAATATACTAGTGGATAGTGCAGCTATAGTAGCTATATACTCCTTTGTGGATAGATTCTCAACATATAACCAAATCCTCATGAAAGTGATAGACAAGTGTGAAACAACCTTTATAATAGAATGAGGGACCTATTACTATAAGGTAATGCCTTTCGGGTTGAAAAATGCAGGAGTAACATACCAATGAATAACCATTAAACTCTTCCATGACATGATGCATAAAGAGGTATAAGTCTATGTAGATGACATGATGGTTAAATTCACAAATAGAGAAGGATATTTTGAGGCACTAGAGAAGTTCTTCTAAAGGTTAAACCAATTCAACATGAGACTCAACCCCAAGAAGTGCATTTTTTAAGTAACATCAAGAAAGTTGTTAGGATTCGTGGTCAGTAAAAATGGTATCAAGGTAGACCCTATCAAGGTAAAGGTAATTCTAGAAATGTCCACCCCTTAGATGGAAAAAGAGGTACAAGGATTCTTATGAAAGATGTAATATATCAGTAGGTTTATAGCCAAGGTCACATCCATCTGTGAGCCTATATTCAAACTATTGAGGAAGAATCAATTATGCAAATAGAGTAGCAATTGTCAAAAAGCATTTAAAGCCATCAAGTAGTACTTAACTAAAACTCTAGTTTTAAAAGCACCTAAACCATAAAAAGCCTTTGTAGTAGAAGAGAAATCTATAAGAGCCCTTATCACATAAGTGGATGAGTTCAAGGTATAAATGTAATCTACTATTTAAGTAAGAAGCTACTCTCATATGAGCAAAGATATTTAGAAGTAAAGAAGATATGTTTAAGAGTAATATGGGTTTCTAAAAAGCTTTACCGCTACTTTCAATCATACAAATTAGGTAGCTAGACATGACCCCTTAAGATATCCACAGACTGTAACATCTTTAATTAGTAAAATGGGTAAGTGGATTCTATTGCTGAGAGAGTTTCATATCTTCTATGTGATAAAGAAAACTATCAAAGTGCAAGCAGCGAAAGACTTTCTAGATAGCAAACAATTGAGAGCAAAGATATGGAGTTTAAATTTCTTGATGAATACTTAGGGGTAATATCCTAAGCATGATAGAAAATGTATTTTAATAGAGCAGTGAACCAAAAAGGTATAGGAACTAAAGCATTAATTATCATCCTAGAGTGAGAACACATGTTATTTGCAAGGAAGTTAGACTTTCTAGTAACCAACAACATTGTCGAATATAAAGCATGTATCCATGGCATCAAAACTCTATTCCTACTGAGGGAAAAAATTAATGATGTGTATGGGGATTTAATATTGGTAATACAATAAGTAAAAGGAAACTAAGAGGTTAAAGCTAAGAATCTCAGCAGGTATTTAAGAATAGTCACAAACTTGTCAAAGGCATTCAATAGATATACCTTCTACCATGTTCCAAGAGAACAAAATTAGGTAGTTGATGCCTTAGCAACTTTAATGTTAGTAACTAATTTCACTAAGTAAGACATGTTTAAACCTATATACTTCACTAAGCTAAGGTATCCAATATAAATAGGTATAGTTAATACAATAAAGCTAGAGACTAACCATAGATTACCTTGGTATTATGACATTCAAATGTACTTAGAGACCAGGGGATATCTAGAACATGCAACTAACAAGGATAAAAAAGTGCTACGAAAACTATCTACTCAATTCATTTCTTTCTAAGGAATGTTATACAAAAGTCACTATGATAGGGTCCAACTCATGTGTGTGTATGAAGCAAAACGTCAGAAGATACTAGTACAAGTATATGAGGGTATGTGTGGTCCACACATGAATGGGAGAAATCTAACAAAGAAGATCATGAGATTGGGATATTACTAGTTGACCATAGAAACATATTATTGCAACTTTTTTTTAAGAAATGCCACAAATGCCAAATCTATGCCAACCTAAGTCACTTACCCCTAATGGAACTAACTAGTTTATCCTCTTTATGGCCCTTTTTTGTGAATTGACAAAATAGGAGAAATAAGGCCATCTATTATGAGGGGTCACAAATACATAAGAGTGGCAATTGACTACTTTTCAAAGTAGGTAAAGGCTAAATCTTTCAATAAATTAGAGGCAAGGTAGATGGCTAAATTCATTGAAAGAAATATCATTTGTAGATATGGGCTACCATAATAGGTAATTTTAGATAATAGAGTACAATTTCAAGGAAAAACTAAACAACTCCTACAGTAGTATAAGATTGAGCACCATAAATCTTCCCCATGTAGGCCTTAAGCCAATGGAGCAGTGAAAGCAGCCAATAAAAATGTTAAGAAAATTTTGTAGAAAATGATAGTGACCTATAAAGATTAGGCAGAAATGTTTCCATTTGCGCTTTAGGGTTATAGGATAATCATCAGACCTTTAACAAATCCCATGCCTTACTCACTAGTATATAGAATAGAAGCTATATTATCAGTAAAAATTAAGGTTCCTTCACAAAGGGTAGTTTTGAAAGCAGAAATGCCACAAGTTGAATAAGCAAGGGCTAGATATGAACAACTAGTGTTAGTCGATGAGAAATAGATGAAAGCTATATCACATTCAGCTATATCAAAAGAAGCATGCTAGGACTTACAATAAAAAAGTCAAGCTAAGTCCCATTTGAGGTAGTGATCTTATCTTAAAACAAACTAGGCCTTTGCTAAAGACCCTAGAGGAAAGTTTAAACACAATTGGAAAGGTCATTACATGGTAAAGAAAGTACTCAAGCATAGGGGCATCAAAATTATAGATTTGGAAGGCAAAGAGTTTTTATAACCTATGAACATTAATAGGTTAAAGAAGTACTTCTACTATAAAAAGATTCACTAAGTTGAAAACCCTAAAAAAGGGTAGCTTAGGAAAAAAATTAGGGCACCCTAATGAGGTGAAAACATGAAAATAGGCACTTCATACAATAGTTAAGGGAACAGAGAGAAAATATTTAATAAAGAAAATCTAAAAAGGCAACTAATATATTTACCAAGATTAAGTAGGTAAGTCTTAAATATAATCATTGTTAGAAATGTTTAGTCATGATTACTGGTATGTAAACTTCCATCTAGTGAGAAAAATCCTACAAATAATTGAACTCTAAAAGTCTAGACACATGCTTTCTTTTTAGATATAGAAGATGTATCCTCATTCCTTCTCTTTAATATAAGTGTCTTATTATCTCTTGATGTACTAATAATCTAATCTTTGTGATGATCATATGTACGTGTATTACTAGCTTTATAATCAGGCATATTCTTTAGCATAGAATGATATTTCCACAAATTTGGATATGAGTGCAAGAAATGTCATGTCAAGCATCCACCTTGAAAACCTAAAGGTAAGAGGGATCCACTGCCTTAAACCAATCTGCCTCTAAATTTGATAGGGGACATAAAAGGTTACGTGCCTCAATCCAACCAATAGAACATAAGCCGAATGACAAGATAGAGAAAAATGAGAAATCTTCCACCAAGGACACATTTATGAAATCTCAATGATCTCATTAAGCCATACAGTCCACACTTCCACTGTGCTAAACTTTCTCTCAAGTCTTCTCTCATAATGATGATTTGAGGCATATTTAATCCAAATCTTCTCTTAAGGCATAGTAAGCAACTTCAGCTTCTCCTACAACCATACTTAAGAAAATTTTGTTAGGCTAGAAAATCCAAAAAGAACCACTTAAGCAAAAGTTAGGCAATCCCACTAGTCCGTAAACCCTCATGGGTATAGTTGGCAAAAATTAGGGAAAAAAAGAAAAACTAGAGCAAAAACCCAAATGGGCTCTCCAAGTGAAATAAACATGTAAAAGCAGAGAACTTCTAGCCATAAAGTTGATGTCACCTCTCTTTAAGGCTTTCAATCCTAGGATAGTCTCAGCAACAATACGTTAAAAGGATTATTTCCAAAATAGACTCTAGTTAGAATTTAAAGCATTTTGTAGTCATAATGCTTGTCCTCATATGTGACCACTAATAAGTCACTAAAAATGCACAACAAGACATATTTTTCCCATTCCACTGAACCAGGCAGAAGTTGACTGGCAAAATTAAGAATTGTCTATAAAGAAATTGGACTTACACATGGAATAATTTTCTAAACCACTAAGGGTGAAACCCTTAAGGCAAACACAATATCTATGGGGTAATGGTCATTAAAAGATGGGATACTAAAGATGATATCTAAAGAAATGTCAAAATTCATGATAGCAGCAAACTCTTTAGGTGAGGAAGCAATCTCTTAGTGATTAAAGAAAAAAACATGAAAGAAAATATCCCAATAATAGAGAATGGCATAAAGAAAATTAGAATTTATCTTCACTTTCTTTAAGAATCTAGGGATAAAAAAGGGAGCAAGAAATCATACCCCATTATAGTATGAGTTATTATCTATTTTATAATTATTGAAAAATTAGACAGTTATACTTATAATATGAATGCACAATATTTTATTATTTTATACTTTTTTATTAAATAAATTTTGACTAATACAATTAATGATCAAATTATTTTATCTAAAAATTATAATAATGTTTAATTTATTATGATTTCATAATAATGTAAATTAATCTTATTACTTTCTTATTCAATTATTTGCTTAATAGAAGAAAGATATTATCACACTTTTAATTAGTTTATGACAATTAATAACAAATATTTATCTCATAAAGATTAGGCATTTGATGCAATTTTCATATACTAGCATAATTTCAATATCCTTAAAAAGCATAATTTTTAATATTTCCAATATTTAAATTATTTTATGTTAGAATTTTTTTAATAAAAGGGAAGGGGTGTATTTTATGATAGTTAATAACATATGTTATCTCATAAAAATTATGTAATGTTAATCTAGTTATAATTATGTATTAGTTCTAAATTATCTTTTAAATCTTTGAAACATTTTTTATAGATAATATTCTAACAACACCCTTTGTTATAATAGTTTAATATTTTTACTTTTAAATAACTATTTTTAAGATCCTACTAATTATAAATGTTATTTCTAAAATTAAGGTGGGTGTATTTAATTATGACTTTTCAAGACTTTTACTTTTCTTAAAAGTTTATATGTATTTAATTAAAACTTTTAAAATGTTTTAAAAGTTTATAGGTATTTAATCAAGACTTTTAAATTTATTTAGAAGTCTATAAAAGTCCTAAGGTATTTAATTATGACATTTTAAAAGTCCATTTGATGACTAAAAGGAGAAGACATGGTGAAGATGTCATAAAAAGCTTGAAAGAGAAGCATTTATAAGCACCTAAGTAATGTAACTTCTAGCATGACAAGGGTAAGGAATCCTAGACATGGTAGGACATCCGCACAAACCATGTAATTAACAAAACTAATGTCATAGTCCACATGGACCAAATCAAGCAATACTAAGTACACAACCATAAGGTCCGCATGAACTTTCACTAAAATGACCCTCTATAGACACAGACTATACATAAGTTAATTTGATACCAAGTCCGTGCAAACAACATCATCAAGAGACAAAAGGTCCATATAGACCATGTTTTATAGGAAAGGCACTCTAAATGCTAGCATGGTGTCCACCCAATGAAATCAAGTAAGCAAGCTTGATGAAAGTCAAGGATTTAAGACAATGGAAGAATAAGCAACAGATACAAAAGCTAGAGTGATAGCCAGCAATCACTTGATTGAAGTTATCAAAGTTCTTGGTATTGAAACAATTCATCATTCTCTACCCAATGAGTTAAGGGTAGTTATATCTTTGGTTAGATCCTACATAAAACACAGACACCTGATCATTTGCTAGCAGTCACCCATCATGGTATTAATCAAAATGACATTGTACCATTAATGAGATATTTATTTAAGGAGACTTTAATATGACTATGTATGCTGAAATAGATTACTTGAGAGGTGTCACTAAAAATATAATGTTTAGTCAAGAGATTACGCCCTGTATCTCAATGATGAAATATTGAAAAATGCTATTGAGCTTTAGCTCCCTAGTTACATGGATGGTTTGGACTTTAGCATGATTTTTACTCGCTCTTCTACCTTAGAAACTCCTTATCATGAGAGATGTCATATGTATAAGATGGAAGGATTTCTTTGTATAATTTTGAGAATAAGGTGTTTTATTGTAAAAATTTCTTTCTATGGCACTATTACTCATTCATATGTAAAAGATTAAATCAAAATGTATTTAAATGAAAAAATGTATGTATTGTAGTAATTGTTCTAGACATATATATATATATATATATATATATATATATATATGTACAAAAAAAATGAGGGCCTATCAATAGAAAAAAAAACAAAGCTACTATCTTCATCATTCTTCCTCCTTACTCTCTATCTTTTTCATTCGAAGGAAACACCAATTTCTCAGCAATCTTCAATGCCCTCAACTTTTTTTGTGTAACTCGTAATGAGGCCACCCTTTTTGCTAACTCATTCTACAAAAAGAATAAGGGATTAATACATCTGATACACTCAAACATTTCATACATACCATGCACATATGCATACATAACTAATGATTGGAAAAAAAATTTTACTATGAGGATGTCAGTCTCGTCAACCATTGCTCGCCTAAAAGCCTACACTACATGAGCATTCCTCTCAATTAGAGCCTTTCTAACCTATCAAAACCCAAGTAAGAAATGTTATAAATTGAATCAACAAACTAATGAAGTTGAGAGGTCACAAAGGAAATACCAAAGTAGTATTGGCCAGCTCAAAAGGCACAAGCCAGTTATCCTCAATCCTGAGGCACACAGAGGTCAACTCCCTATTAATGCCATAACACATGTAACTTAGCTCAGGCATACAGTGAGAGTACCAACTATCGACAAAATGCAAGTAGCTAGAGTTGAAGCTTGACTCTAAAGAGTGTGTATAGGAAGAGGCAAAAATCAAGGCCCCTAAGAGCTGGGAGCTATCCTCACCCTCTTCTTAGATGAGGAAAGCTCAGTCTTAAGAGTGGGAGTAAAAGTCTATAAAGCAAAATAGAGTTAAGAACTACACTCAAGAAATGAAGACAAAAATAAAAGGTGTACATGAGGAATAGGACCCAAAGTGCAAGGCACCTAAGGTAGCAAATAATCAAATGCCCATAAGGGATAGTCCTCCCCATTAGCCTTTATCAATATGTCCTTAGGCATCCCTACAGTCATACCCTACATGAACTCCAAGTCATTAATATACCTCTCAAACAAAATCAAATCAAGAGGATTATGAGGAACATGATATGCATCGGGTTCCATATACTAGCTCAGCACCCTCTCTCCTAGGAACCAAAAGTAAGCCTTTGGGATAGTCAGTAATATCCCTCAAGAGGAAAGCTCTTGAATGGGGCATAAAAAGTTGGGCATCTCCTTAACAAGGAAGGCCTACCATGCCAAATCAATCTAAAAAAGGGACATGTAAGTATCAATTTTATAGGGAATAAACTAAACCACTAATAGTGTATTTATATATGCAAGATTATTCACATTAGTCCAGGCTAAAAAGTTGAGGTACTAACGATGTTGTATTAGAGATGATGAATTCTACGTTCCTAAAGATGGCTTGACCTAACTATTTATCACTGGATATTAGTGAGGAATGTCCAGCTCATAAGGTCCAGGCAATGAATAAAGCTCATATGCTCAAAGTTGTGAAAAACAAGGTGTAACATCAGAATTAAAAAAAACACAAAGAAATGGAAAAGAGTCAAGATAGATTACTTACCAGAATGCGAAATACAAAGCCTTACACAAATTGATGGCTCTTTTTAGTCTAAGTAGCCATATCCAAGCTCCTAAACATCCAGCCCATGAGGAACAATGCAAGTTCTAGTAAGTAATGCTCTCAATCTACTCCAAGATGAGGAGGAAGCTCCAACTCATGTTGCTATTGGCATTAGCAAATAATATGGTCCACAGTAAGTATAAGATGAAGCAATAAGTGTACTGATCCACCTTAGGCTGACAAGATGGAGTGGCATCAATCCACCTCTCATATAAATTAGTGCATTAGATGCTCTTAGAGCAATCTTAAGGTATGAACCTTAATAGATTCCTCACCTCTTAGAGCAAGAGTGAGGATATCGATAGTAAGCATCAAAGGTGATCACACTCCTAGTGAAAAGCACTCTAGTGATAAAGGCCCACTTAAATGAGGTTATGGTCAGCTCCTCAAAAGATAGGTAAAATGTACAGGTGATATCCATCCACTTATTTGGCAAGGCCTAAAGTGCTTGTAGATCCCTACGGAAGTCTCCTCCCTCTAGATGATCCATAAAAGTCTGGAACTCGATCAATCTCACTTGATCATTAAAAGAAATGGGCATCACAAAGTACCACTATTATGGTTGAAACATAGTACCCCCACACTTGAGAAGTGTCTACAAAAAAAGGTAACACAAGTAAATACGTAATAAAATAATAACAATTTCCTTAAGACATGATCCAAGTCCAAACGGACCTAGACCATTAGGTAAAGAGTTTGCATGGACTAAAAACAAACAAGACCCAAGACAGAGTCCACACGGAATAAGAAAAGGCATAACTAAGGGAGGAAACACTTTAGAATAGGCATAAAAATGTCCTTGCCAAAGAAAAAGGCAAAGAAGCCACTACAGAGGGCAACACCAGTGTTGCCAGAGTTCCTTTGGTGGCTACCAAGTCATTAGAAGATGAAGAGGAGGAGCTATAAAAGTGTGAGGAAGCCATTAAATGAGTTTTTTTGTAAAAGAAATTGAGAGAGAATTAAAAAGGAGGAGAAAAATAGAAATAGAGAAAAAGAAGAAGAAGGAGAAGAATAATAAGCATTAACAGTTTTGAATTTGCTGCCAAAGTCTACACAAACCTAAACCATTCCTATGTCTACATAGACCAAGGCATCGACCTAATTCCCACTATCCTTTAGTATACATGGATCAATCTCATGGACCTATTTTTTTCCCAACTATGTCTACACGGACCTACTCATAATTAGGCACACATTGAGTCCACACGGACTTAGTTTGTTTAAGGTACCCTAAAATACGACTCCAAAAGGGCATAGAAATAATCAAACTAATGTCAAAAAGTGAATAATGGACAAAATTAATTGAAATTTTTATCCAAACTTGAGAAAACAGGTAAAATTGGCTTGTTAAAAAACTATGTCGATCATTTTTTATCAATGGACCTATATATGTTTTTCCAATCAAAAAAATCAATTTTGGGTCAAATCTCCCCAGTATCATTAACTAATGGACTAATAAATTTATTTTATTCAGTTTTTCAAGTAATAAAATAAATTTAATCCTCATTTATTGAAAAATTAAATGGGTTAATCCATTTTCATCTAATTTTAAATTAATAAAGTGGATTCAACCTCAATTTTAGCTAAATTACACGTCTTTGTCCACATATTCATTTTCTCCTCATTTAGAAAATGTTTACATGATTAAAAGATGTTTTATTTAGCTTAAAGCAAAATAGGTTAAACTCGGGCAATCTATTAAATTTCTTTTCAAACTAATAGATGTAGCCTTTTCATTTAAATTTTTTTGAATGCATTAAATTGTATTCTACATAGAATTGCTAACTAACTCAGTTGAAAAGCTATTTCATCATTAAAAGTTAGAAAAGATAGTGAACAATAGAGAGGAATTAGCCTTCCAATCCATCCCCACTACCAAATAAGGTTTGGTTGCCTTAAACATTAGAATACCTTTTCATCCATCTTTATCTAGCAAATTAGCTTTGACAATGATTTATTAAAGGTGTAGCATACCAATAGAGCTAAAGATCACTAATTGTCTTAAGAAAATGGGGCCTGCTTGCTTTAAGCATCAACCCCACCCCCTTTAAAAAAGAAAAAGCAAATTGCAGCCTTTTCCTTTCTTTTAGATTTAGCTTCATGATAATCCAACAGTCTTTTCCTTTCTTTTAGATTTAGCTTCATGATAATCCAATAGTATCCAAACCTTATCATTATGTGCACTCCTTTGAATTCAACTCCACATTAATCCAACAACATTACTATAAATTTTTCCTTCGTATTCAACTCTAAGCTATTCCAATTTTATCACACTATCTCCTTAGGATTTAGCTTCACATTAATCCAACATTTTTATCATATACTTTTCTATGGATTCAGCTTTATGTTAATCTTATGACATGTTTTTCCTTGGATTCAACTCCATATCAATCCATCCATATTAATTCAATATCTTTATCTCCTTGATTTAGCTTTATGCTAATTCGATAGCCTCATTAGTTAATCTAACACTCAACATATCAAGCAATACAAGTAAATATATCATTTCTTACTTTGTTATACACTATTTCAATTTTTGCATTTCCATAGCACAAACCAAAGTGGGTCTAACTATAGACACCCTACCTTTTTGGCCTATGATGATAACTAGAGATAGGCTTAAGCAACCTAAAACCTTGGTCCATATGGACCAACTTGGTATAAGTCCACCTAGACTTGGTGTTATAAGCTCCGTACCATAAACTCAGCCTAAAATAGTAGAGCCCATGGTCCACCAGGACAATCCAAAACCCATGTCCACATAAACTAAAATAGACTCAACCTAAAACCAAGCCTAGAGCCCATGAACTGGCAAGGCAAACCAAAGCCTAGGTTTGTAAAAACTTAGCAACCATAGTCTACATGGACCTATCTCTAAAAAGCTTTCAAAAGCTTAATATTTCTATTTAGACTCTAACAGCTAATCTTATTAAGATTCTCCCTCTTCTAGATGGGAGAACTACCTACTAAACCTATAAATACCCTTTCCTAGGTGAGAATTAAGGGGAAATTTTTTGAGAATTCAAACCTACATTTTTTAGAGTCTATGCATTGACTCTAAAGTAGGATTCGATTTACTAGACCTTAGACCACACTAAATCAATCTTTCTTTCTAAAATTCAACCATTGCTTTATTACTAGAAGCTTTTTATAAGGTAAGATTTGAGGCTTGTCTTGTTCATCATTATCATCCATTCATTTATGTTATTTCTATAATCGAGGATCTCTCGAGATTAATCAACATGTGAGGTGATTCTATGTAATTCCCACATCTATTATAAGAGTAGGTTGATGTTTTGTACTATTTCAATTTTATTTATTAAAATGATGTAATCATTCTAAAATTGATACTTAAATTATACAAACTTTTCTTAATGCATGATAAGGTCCCCACGGACTTATTGTTTGAATACATGTATGGCATGAGGTCTATACGAACCATTGTTTGATAATAGTCTTAGGTTCACCTTATATGATATGTTTTAATGTATTCTATATACCATTTTGATATGCTTTTTGCCTTTATTATATTTTCATTCATTAATATACATGTTGTTGATATTTTAAAATTGATGTGTGGTCCACATAGACTCCCTTTCATAAGGAATGTAGTCTACATGGATGTATATAGTTTATGTATGAATATTCTATCCTTTAGCCTACATGGACTCCCTTTCATGAGGAGTGTAGTCTGCATGGACACATGTTTTAAAATCTAACTCTTATTAATATTGTTGTGATGAAGTTATGTTCTCTTTTGCATGATTGGTTTACCTTCTTTCTAGTTATAACCATTATTTGAGTATGATCTATGAACATTCATATTTGCATGTAAGTTTATGGAATATGGTATTATCATTCTATATGATAGTATTATCAGGTCCTCATAGACCTCTATTTGTGTTACTAATCATTTTCCTTGAGTTGTGTAAGATTCACCTTTCTTACTAGACATGAGGTCCAGATGGAATATCTTTTGTGACATGTTGTAGTCCACACAAACATAGACCAGAGGTTGTACTAAGTTTGAACAGACTTATAGATATAGAGATGGGACCAGATAGCCTATTCTTTATTTGCTTATTTAGTTTTGTACTATTTATTTCTTTTATTATTTTAGATTGTAATAGGTAGTTTAATAACTTATTTTATGTGTAAAAAGTCTAACTTAATATCAATGGTGTTTTGTTACAATTAATCAGTGTTTTTTTTAATAAAATGGTTTTGAGTTTTCCTTAATAAAAGTCACATAAATAATGTATTTTAATAAAGGTCAATCTTCTAATGATAGGAGTTGGGCAATTATAGCCAATTCTCATGGAATTATTGGTAGTTGTCAGGCCGAATAATAATGAATAAATAACCTAATTTTTGGATGTTCAATGTACAATTACACTTATTGTATATTATAAATATGTCAATTTTTTTCTCTATATGAAAAGGTAACATGTATGCTTTAAATAGAATGCTTTCTTGCATGATATTAGATTGATAAATGTTAGAATATAAAAAAAGGTATATTATTGGGGCATAAATAAGATCTGATTCTAAAATCTTTCTTGGCAAAAGATCAGTTGTCCTAGTGTAGAGCCAGGTGGTGACTCTAAACATTAATTATCTCATCCTCGATAAACATTAAAAATCTATAATGGGGTTTAACTCAATGTGTGGATGAAGCAAAAGCTCATAAGATACTAGCAAAAGCACAAAAGGGTGTGTGTAGTCCACACATGAATGGGGAAAACTTAGCAAAGGCTAGGATATTATTGGTTAACAATGGAAATAGGCTATTATAGCTTTTTCAAAAAGTGTTACAAAAGCCAAATTTATGCCAATTTGAGTAACTTTCCACTAACAAAACTAATTAGTTTGTCTTCTCTATAGCCCTTCTCTGTATAAGGAATTGACTTAATAAGAGAAATAAAGTCATCTACAATAAAAGTTCATAAATACATAGTCATAGCTATTGACTACTTTTCAAAGTTGGTAAAGGCTAAATCTTTTAATAAATTTGGGGTAAGATAAATAGATAAATTTTTTAAAAGAAATATCAGTTATAGGTATAGGCTACCATAACAGGTAATTTCAAACAATTCAGTATAGTGGTGAAACCAAATAGGTCCTATAGAAGTATGGGATGGAGCACCATAAATCTTTCCTCTATAGGCCTTAAGCTAATGGTGTACTAGAAGAAACCTATAAAAATGTCAACAAGATTTTGTAGAAAATGGTAGTAACCTATAAGGATTGGGCTAAAATGTTGCCATTTGCACTTTGGGGTTATAAGACGACTATTAGAACATCAATAAATGCCATGTGTGACACCCCTTACCTAATCTACTCATTAGACTCGAATAAGAGATATCACATTACCTTTTCATCATCTCTTAAAACCCTTCCTTTCTTAGGTCAACTAGCTTGTATTCTTATGCACACTAGTTTATTTTAGTCATACAGCTATAAGTCATGTGTTGACAAATTTTGGCAACATACTAGCTCTTCGGGTGAAAAACCAAAAATTTAGACCTGCAAAAACCACTTCTATAACCATTCTAATCCATATCCCATCATCCTAGACCCTTTTTGTCCCTCAACTTTCTTATATCATCATTATCACATAGTTATCACGATTGCAGTGTCAAGCATGCAATATAGAAATCATACATTCTAATCATGTCGACATTTCTAGCCATATAAATATTTACAAGCTATTGTATAATAGTTTACATGGCTGGACCTAGACCCACCTATATAGATGAGTGCCTCTATACAATATTAACTATAAAAGAAACCAAAAATATACCCAAAAAAGAGGACTGGCCTCTACACTGCTCATCGAGGCTGGACTGGAAATCTTTTATCTACTACCTACTCATCGAGAAATTGACATGTTGAGTATACACTCAATGGTAAATTAAATTAAACATGCATTGTATGAAATTCTCATGCATCATGCATCAAACAAGTGTGTCATATATCTATAATTGTCCTACCATCAATTTATGTCACCATTTATATATTTAACATACCTTGCTACCCTATTAAGTCTAAGTTACCATGTTACAAATCATAATTTATTCAATTGCTCATGTTTTAATTTGGCCTATTATAGTATTATGTTTATTTTACTCTTATGGTCCATAAGCAAAAGATAACACTTTTAACACTTGATAATAGGATCCATACTTGTTCAGTGGCCTATATTATAGACCTCAGTAGGTGTACCTAGCTATATCCATTTGATAGTAGGGATCAGTTCATATGAAACTCCTAATATTGGAATGGCATGGATCAATCCCACTAGATCTCCCAACAATGGGATAGTAGGGATTAGCTCGGGTGGACCTCTTAATACCCTAAATACTAGTGGATAGTAGGGATCAGCCTAACTGGACCTCCCAATATCTAAGACAATATGGGTAGCAAGGATCAGCCCGTGTGGACCTCTTAATACCCTAGAAGTGTATGGGGTTCACATCTAAAACCTTGGTGGCTACACTCACCATATGATATCATCAGGTAATGATCTAGAAGCACAAAAACCTCTAATAGTTGCTAACTCCCTAGTTGACTGATTAACCTATCTAGTAGGTGGTTGAGCAAATATGGGTTAGTCCTAATCTTCTTTTAAGTCCATCGTTTAATTAGTACCATTTCATTCTTTCATAATTCATGTAATGCCCGTGTTCTTAGGCTCTGTGAATAGTGCCATTAGGTCTAAAAAGTGTACCCAAGGTGCAAAGTCACTTACACGTAAATCAAGGCAGTGACATAAGTCATGAAACTTTAAGAGGCTGTAATCTGATGAAAAGAGAAAAGTTTAAAATTTTAGTAAAACTAATAATTCATTTTGGACTGTAAGCTGCCCCTTAGAGGAATAAAAATTTTACAGTCCAAGATTGACCCGAGATATGCCTAGACAAACCCGAAAATAGTGGACCCTAAAGCTTAAAAATTCCACTGAGTCCACTGGTGAAAGAATTTTTGGATTTCAAGGTTGTTTATAAATTCTCATAATTTTTTATGTTGGCATGCAAATTAAAGCAATCTAAAAACTTTCTTATCAATAAAATTTGGCCACAAAAATTTATGACTATGTAGATGGGTAAAAATATGAATTCTAAAACAAATGGTGTAATTTTTCAAGGTCTGAGTGAATTATTATGAATTTTTGAATTTTGCCAAAAAATTGAGATGATTTCGGGAGGTTTGGAATAACCCTTGTCATGTCAAGGGGTCCCCATGCCATGCCAAGTGTCTAAAAAGGCTTGCCAAGTGGCAAGTACACTTGCCATGTGGAATTCCACTAAAATAAAGAAAAAAAAATTCTTCTTTCTTTTGGGATGGCTCCCGATGCCTCTCCCTCCTTCTTTGAGCCATAAGTCCCTTATTTTAGTTCTAAATTGAGTAATTCTAGTTCCTAAAATTTCTTTGATATGTTTTTGAATGGTGGGAAAAAGAATCAAAGGGAAAAGAGCTCTCAGTTGAGACAAAGAATTCTCTAAAGTTTTGTGGTTCAAACTGCCTGGAAAAACCTAACTGCCATCCCCCACTTTCTCTAGCCATATCTCCCTCATACCTTAACTAAAATTCATCATTCTTGTTTCTAAATTTTCTTTGGGATGTTAGGAGATTTATAAAAATAGAATTGTAGCAAAAGGAGCTCTCAATAGGGAGTAATAAATTCCCAAGTTTATTGGTTAGAATAGTCCTGAATAAGGACCTTTAGGTGAGTTCTAAGGCATTCCTTCATCTTTCCTTGGAATTTTTGGCTACAAATTGACACTAAACTATACCTAACATATATTTGTGTATGCTTGTGAGGTAATTAGGGCCTTAGGAGGTTAAAAAGGGTGGGAGAAGAAAGTTACCATTTGGTGACTAGGCTGTAAGCCAGCTTGGGGGATTTAGTGCTCCTTTGATTTTGTAAGTGAACTTAGAGGATTTCTTTCATGACATTTATGGTATAATGATACTGGAAATGAATTTAAGGATGGCTAATTATAGAGATTAGCTTAGGAAAACCTTTAGTGAACATGTCAAAAGATGGAAATGTGCATTTGAAATGTGAACAATATGGATAGCATTGAAATGTTAAACTCTAGGTCTAAAATACTTGTTGGCCATGACTTGTTCTAGGACCTATAATGCTTAAAAAGATGTATAAAGAGTGGTAAAATACTTATTGGTACTTTTAAGTGTAAGTGTATATATTATGGGCTTGAAAATTTAAAACATGGAATGATTTAAGTAAGTACCCGAGAGAAATTCCATGTTAAAGACATAAATTAGTGGTTTGAATTATTGATTAAATATGGTTTTATGACCTTTAATGATCAAGTGTATATTGTTTATGGATAGTTACCTAAATTAATATGTTTATTAGGCCTTATACTTATGTAAATTATGGGAATTGGCTTGAAAGTGAGTACATGTATGTGTGTGTTAGGGGTGGTGGCACACATTGGTGAAAGAATGTTGATACAATGGGAAAAGCAAATGGAATTAGGCATATTTCCCTTTTCTACGCAAGAGTAAAGTGAAAGCAATAAGGTATGTAAATTAGCTTAATTAAGTGGAAATGGACAAGTACTATAATAGCTTGATGAATAAACTTAAAATGACCTTAAATTGGACAATGAACATGGCATAATTGGACTTGTATAAATCTTGATAATGTACTTATCTATGAATGAATAACATTAAACCAAAACTTGTGGCAAAGGCCTAGAATATAGACTTAAGAAGTGAATTGAAATGTAGTATGTAAATGGACCTAAACTTGTGCCTTTGGGCTAGAACTTTATGGTGAAAATGAATGCCATTTGTGCCTATGTTTTGGCCTTGGAATTGGCCTAGAAATGTACTAGCTTCAGGTCTATGAATGTATTGCATG
>CANXYI010466346.1:0-12109 GCA_948208565.1 Hura crepitans
CTCCTACCTCTTATAATCTTTGTAGGAGTCGGGAATGTACCTCTTCTTGAACTTTTTTAGAAAGAAGTCTCAGGTCTACTTAACAACTGCCTTTCTTTTCTTCAATCTATCCCACCAATGATAAGCCTCTTCCTATAGTAAAGATGTAGCACATTTCAAACCTTCCTCTTCAGAGCACTCCAGTTGCTCTAGTATCCTGATAGTCTGTTCTAACTAATATTCTGCTTTTGCTGCATCATACTCCCTGGAACCTAGGAAATCCATGGCTCCCATCTTCTTAACCCACTCTAAATAGGTCTTCTACAATATTGGAGAAGCTAGTAGAGGTGCAGGAGGAGTAACAGGGGCTGGAGATAGTAGTGGTGGTAGAAGTGCTACAGTGTGCCTCAGTAGATCCATTATTTGCTATAGCAAGGTTGGTGAGGCCTGTGTTTGAGGCTGAGGCTAGGGCTGAGGTTGAGGTGGTGGCTTGTGGGTAGCATCACTTAGTTCTGCAGTGGTTGCACTCACTTTTGGTCCATGGATTGTAGTCGGTGCATGGCTAGCCACCTCTTTCCCTCGCCCAAGTGTGGTCCTCTCACTCATTATGATAAACTGTACCAAAAATAATCATTAGCATCAGATAGTGTAGCTTGACTCAAAACAAAACCCTAGACTAATGCACTCATCTATAAGATGCCTAGGAATGCCTAAACCTACTCTGATACCACTAAATGTAAAACCCCTACCCATTTCTATAGGAAATAGGCAAGGTGTGCTACTTCCCACGAGGTCACCCATCCTTGGATTTTCCTAAGGGCCTTTTATTTAACTTTTACCCAAATTTGACCAACTTTGACCTAGACTACCCATTATGCCCTTTTGATTCTTTATCCTCTTACTACTGCCTATTTTTGTCTATTAAAACTCCAAATTAAGACTACCGTACATTTCTAGATAATTGGGCAACATAATGGCTACCCGAGTTAAAAATCCCAAATTTACCTACAAGAAAAACACTTCTAATTTGTTTTCATCACATCCCATTCCTGGACCCTTCTGGTCCTCTAAATCACAACCCATATCAAGCATCACACTCAGTTCATATAACACAGGGTCTCAGACTCATCAATATATAGTCACAAGTAAGCAAATTTATATTTATATGCAAAATTGTACATATATGTCAAGTTTACATACTTAACATTAATACATAGCCTATAACCCACCTTATCCTAACATATATGAGTGCATACTACATTAATTCAAAAGAAAAGAAAAATACCAACAGATTCGAAAGCAGTTACACTAGGGATGTTTGATGCTGATTGTCTCTCAGTTTACTGCTTATGCATTAGAACACTGACATGCAGAGTATAAAACTCAGTGGTGGAATAAATCAAATATAATATGTTGTTACATACATACATGCAACATGCCACATCCCATGCATATGGCAATCACCCTACTCTTCTAAGTCCAATTGATTATTAAGCTTAGTTTACTTATTTATTCTCTAATCTAGTTTATTATGAAATAGGCCCATGATAGGCATACAACTTTTTAAAACATCGGATAGCGGGAACTATCCTATGTAGTGGCCCACATTTTGGACCTCAGTAGCTGCACCTACCTCCCTTGATAATAGGGATCAGTCCGTAGGCCTCCTAATATAGGACTGGCAAATAGCAGGGATCAATTTGTAGACCTTCCAATATCTGAAAATGGGATACTAGGAATTAGGCCCTTGAGACTTCCCAATACCCCAAATCATATCAATAATCATCTTAGGTGGATAGAAGGGATCAGCCTAGTGGGACCTCCTAATATCCATAAACAGATAAACAGGTAGTAAGGATTAGCCTAGGTGGACCTCTTAATACACTTATGTGCAGGGTTCATCTCAGAACCTCAGTGGTTGCACCCACCACATTTAACACACAGTAGTGGCTCTAAAAGAACTAAACTACCTAGCAGCTACTATCTCCCTAGTTGACCGGTCAATCCATCCATAGGTGTCTAACTGATGGGCTAAATACTGAATTAAACTATTACTCTTAATATTGTTGACTTCTAAATCCACTATATCACTAAGTTACATGTTATAACAAAATGCACACAAAATGTCACAATTTTGCCTACGGTGACAAAGTTACTATTCATTTAGTAACATTATGAGACTGACACTATTTATTTAGTCAATTCCATATTTTGTGCCCTTTCCAATTCCCACCTAAGTCAACTCAATTTTCACCATTTCCTTTACATATTTTTTCATAAGCCATAATTACATCATAAGGTAAAAAATCATGCCATGTACTAGTCACTTCATACCTACACCATTAAGCTACCAATTTCCCCAAGTTTTATACCAAATGTGCTACTATAATTGTTCATTTCTAATTATGATTTTATACCTTTCATAACCTTGCCATTTCCTCGCCTAACATGCCATAACCATGCTTATCCATACTATGTCCCATTTTACATACATCTCAGCCAACACATGCACACACATATCCATGTGAATTCCTTCTCAATTTAACATGCCAAACCTATTATTTTAATGCCATTAACATAGTTATAACACAATTTTACACAATTACCTTGCATACACCAAGAACAACCAATTCATACAAGTTACATGCACACAACCATGGCATACACAATGACACATTAAATTTGAGCCTATTCCACATACCTAGGGTGTGAAAACATCCTTTTCTCCACCACTTTGGGGCTTGTGCACTTTATTTTCCTCACTTGAATCCTTAAGCCTTAAACATAGAACATTTCACATTAGAAAAATTCTTAAAAATTATCTAGAGCTCCAAATTGAAATCTAAAACTATGGTTATTCTTACAATACCCTAATCTACCTATATCAAAAATAAAAATTGGGTTTGGAACACTTATAGACAAAATTGTCACTATTCACCCAAGTGACATATCTCCTAAATTAAGCCTCTTTTCTAAATTATGTCTGAGGGAATAGAATCTAGAGACTATGAAAGCTTGATTTCATATAATTTTTGTAGGGATTGGAAGAGAGAGGAGAGAGAAAATTAAAGAAAATGGTAGGGAAGAGAGAGAAAATAGCATCGGCCTAGGGTGGTTCTCTAAGTTGAAGATGGTGGTTTGGCATATGTGAGTGTTCCACATGTGTGACCTCTTATATACGGGTGGGTGGCTGCCTTGAATCGAGACATGTGGTGATCTAACGGCTAAAATTTATTTTATGTCATTTTTGGCTTCAAAAATTCTTAGAAAATTCTCTAGGCCTCCAAAAATTCTCATTTCAATTTTAAAAATCCTCGATTAGTCTAAATAAGGTCCACATAAAATTTCAAATCCAAATTCAATAGTTGACTTTTTGACATAATTCACCCACCAGAATAAAATATTTAGAAAAAATATGTATAGAACTCAGAAAATTAAAATTCCTTCTCTATTTTACTCATTGGAATTTTTGAGGTTCATGGTATGGTATTTTCAAGTCTGTCTGGGCATATCTCGGGGCTGTCCCGGCACAAACCCATTTTATCTCCTTATACACTAGTTCTCAACTCGAAATGATTTATTGGTTCTACTAAATTTTTAAATTCATTTGTTTTCCCCCATTTTTAGGTCTGTCAAAGTTTTATGACCAATACGCCTTTTGTTGGACTCGTAATGATTGCCTCACATTATAGGGAACATCACTCGAGCCTAGAAGGTACTAGTTATAAGACCTTGACTCACAGGTGTTAAAAATTCTCTTGGATTCGACTCCATGTCCAATCTAATTCTCTCATATTTGGCCCTATGTCCAATCAATTATCTCATATTCGACCTCACGCCCAATCTAATTCTCTCATATTCGACTGTGTCTAATCCAATTCTATCGAATTCGACTTCATGTCTAATCTAACTCTCTTGAGTTCAACCAAACAAGCAAAATCCATAATTTCTTTAGGATTTAACCTAACAAGCCAATTCAAAACATCTTCCACCTAGTCAAACCTCATCAATCAAACAACCTTAGGCGCCATCAAAACATATTCCCCTCAGTAAAACCTCATTAATAAAAAATCTTTAGGGACAATTAAAACATCTTTCATCCAGTCAAACCTTATCGGTCAAACAACCTTAGGTGCAATCAAAACATCTTTTATCTGGTCAAACCTCATCAGTCAAACAACCTTAAGGGCAATCAAAATTATTTAATTAGGAGTGTACGAACTGTATCATGAAGACATGAGACAATAAGCTAGAACAGGAGGAGGTGAAATAGCAAGGCATCAAAGAAAAAACATGTTTAGATGTAGTTGGATTTTCACTTCACCCGAGGATAAGTAGGCACCAGTATTCGGTGTGATTCATCTTTACAATATCAATTCTTTTTTTTTGTGAGGGGAAGATATAACTCAGGTCTAGCAATCTTTTGTAATGATTCAGAGGCAAGTACCCATATTCGATGTAGCTTCATGCCAGGTAAGTATACCTTCAAGTAAGTATTCCTAACTCAGGTACTTTGATGTGTATTATTGCTTTGGCATTTCACAGCACATACTAAAGTTGGGGTAACTATAGATGCCTCACTTTTTGGCCTATGATGATAACTAGAGATAAGCTATTGAGTAATAACATAAGCCCTTTAGAAATCTAGTCTGCAAAGACAAACCTCAACTAGGTCTGTGCTAGCCTAACTAACTCTATCAAGCCCAAGGCCCATGGTCTACCCAGACAAGTTTAAGCCATATCTATATGGACTAACTCTAACTTAGCCCAAAGCCTATGGACTAGTAGAAAAGCATACAACCTAGGTTCACACAAACTAAGTAGTCCAAGTCCACATGGATTACCGAGGTGAAAGCTTCCAAAAGTATGGGATGCCTATCTAGACTCTGTCTCCCAATCCTAGAAGGACTCTATCACTTTTGGACAGGAGACTCTTAACCCTAAGCCTATAAATACCCTTTTGAAGTATGAATTAGGGGGAGCCAAATTTCAGAGTAGCTAAAAACCTTTATTTGTGAGTTTAAGTGAGAACTCTGACCAAGATATGATCTACTAGTCTTATTAGCCCACACTCAAAATAATTTCTTCTAAACTTTTACACTTTGTGCTATTGCTTAAGAGCTCATTCATAAGGTAAGGTTTAAGCCCTCCTACTATGTATGTAGCATACTTTGTTTCTATTCACGTGGGCCTATGATCTCTAAGGATTGATCTCACGTGAGGCGATTCTATGCAATCCCCACTTTGATCATAGGAGTAGGTAATCATTTTAAGTTGTTTCATATTATATAATTGACTATTTTCATGTTACAACTATTTTGTTATTTTTTTCATTAATCGTACGAACCTATCTATGAGCATTATAATGTTCATACAGACTTACTTTATTGAAATATGCATGATATGTCATCTGCATAGACTAAATTTTGATAATAATGTCCTATTTGCCTTATGTATCATGTTTTAAAGTATTTTGTTTACCATATTGATATGCTTTTATGATGTTAATATGTTGTATAATTATTCCATTCTCTAATATGCATATTATTGACATGCTAAAACTATTTTAAAGTCTGTATAGACTCCCTTTCATGAGGAAAGTAATCCATACGGATGATCTTATCTCTTTCTCATTTATTCTATCTCTAAGTTCGTGTGAACTCTCTCTCACAAGGAATGTAGTTTACACAAATATAGTTGTGTTGAGCATGTTTATTCTATTATGTAGTCTCCCTCTTATGAGGAATGTAGTCTGCACATACATTTACATTGAATTCCAATTTTCACATGTATTTGTATTTCTTATCCTTTTTATGAGTCCTTATGAATCCTTATTTGGTATCGTTAACCTTTTCCCTTAAGTTATATGCAAGTGACCTTTATCACTAAAGTAGAGGTCCAAATGGACATAATAACCCTTACAATTAGTAGTCCGCATGGATAAATGCTAGAGCTACATAGATTTCACACGGATTTAGTGTCATACAGGTGGGAACAATTAAGTGCTCTATTTTATTTCTTTTGGTTTTGTACATATTACATCTTTTGGCTTATTTTGGGTTGTAATATGTAGTTAACAACTTACTTTACATGCCAAATGCTTAACTTCACACCAAATGATTTTTCAACTAATTAATCAGTATTTTCATAATAAAATGGTTTTAATTTTCCTTAATCAAAAGTCATATAAAAATGTATTGTAATAAAGATGAATCTCTTAGAGGTTGGAGTTGGGCAATTACTGCCAATTCCTATGGAATTATGAGTTGTTGTCAAGTCATATCATAATTAATCAATAACCTAATTTTTGGATGTACAACATGCTTACTATATTCTTTAAATAACACAATTTACTTTCTCTACGTGAAAAAGTGACATAACTGCTTTAATATAATGCATACTTGCTTGATATAGGATTGATAAATGTTATAATATAAAAGGAAGGCATATTATTAGGGCATAAATAAGATCTAAATTTTGAACCTTTCTAGTATAAATGATCAGAGGTCCAGGTGTAGAGGCCAGGTGGCAAATCCCAAACATTAAACTACTTTTGTCCTTAGAAAAATACATATTTTCTCTACAGTTAGCTAAGATATTATAAGGTGGTTGAGATCTTTATAATGTCAAAAATGGTTGCATTATGTGACTTGAAGTCGCTTAATAAGAATGGAATATGTATAATGACTAACATGAGGAAATTCAAGTATGTGTAGTGTTTATATGATGTAATGCTATGATTTGTATGCATTAAGTATGATATTGGTATAGAGACTAAAATGGTTAAAGTATGTATACAAACCTTTATATGCACAATGATGTTGTGAGGTAAGTCCTTTTATGATTCTTTTATTAAGATGAGCATTTAGTATCTTTATGTCTACCATGTAGAAATTATGTATCACATAAGAATAAGTATAAACCTAAAATAAGAAAAATAAAGTAGAAATAATGAGCATGACTATGGCCAAATGGCTTATTAAGACAAGTATGGTGCTTTAAGCATATATCAAGTAATTATGAGTTCATAGTGGGAGCATGATAGTATGAAATGAATTTTGTTCATGCATGAGTATGTAATATGGTTAAACATAAATAATAAACTTAAATAATTATAATGTTTTCTTAAATCAAGTTTATGATGGTGAAAAATTAATAAGTATGATAATGTCCTATATGATTAGACAACCTAAATTAGATAGGTTAACTGATTAACTAGGGAGATAATACAACTAATAGCATACCCTCAGGTGAGAGTATGACCTATGGGCAATGGTGTGGCCTTTGGGCAATAGTATAGCCTTTGGGCAAATTATTATATCCTTTAGGCAACATTATGACCTTCAGGTCTAGATACGATTTACAGGTCGAGTATGGCCTTTGGGCAATAACATGACCTTCCACCAAACTAGTATGGCCTTTGGGTAAACTAGTATGTATTTTGTGTATAGTTAGTCATGTTATACAGTTTTGGATAATTATCTTTTAGTATGGGCATAATATCAACATTTCAAAATATGTAACTAAGTATGTGATGAAGTAAGTCAAACACGAAAATAAAGAAAACCCTGTTTAATATTATGATTATCAGTTTATTAATGAGAAGAAATGACTATGATCTTTTTAAGCCATTACTTATGACCTATTGCATGATTATTGTATAATATGCATATTTATGCCTATGATGCTGATTTTCATTGAATTGATGTAAATGCGTGATGTGCATATGGGCACATATATATTATGTTGAATACACCATTAAGAATTTGCTTAGCATATCATTTTATTTGTGATACATAGGTTTAAACAACATAGTAGAGTCAAAGCCTTAATATTAGCAAGTTGATTAAGGGAAGATTTCTTTTGGTATTTTGCTTTTCTTTAGTATGATATGTGATGTATTAATATAGAGTCACTCTTGTGTAATTTGAGGGATTGGGCTTAATATATGAAGTAAATAATTGCGTAACTCTTTAAAAGCATATTACAACTTGATTATATAAATATTCATGATGATGTATGAGTTGGATGATATCTCTTCCTAATGTATGCTTGTGGAATGTTGAGATTGAGATTTGAGGGTCAGATGGACATAGATGATGATAAGACATGTTGTGATATATTAGAAGTATTATTTTTATGTAGGTTAGTATTTGGGATAGTGTCTTGATGTACGCAATGGGTTTCTAGGGCTCCCATGTTCGGATTGTCTAATGATGAAAAAATAAAAAATTCTAATAAATAGGAATGTTAAAATCTAATTCAAAGATCTCTTCACTCAAAGTTTTAAAATCATGATTAATTTTTGAACATAAGTCTTTGCTCGACCTGAAGATCTCGTAGTATGACTCAAATTAAGAGAAAAATAGGCATTTGTTGTAGGTTAAAGGCTTGGGTCACTAGAGGCAAAAACTACATCATCTTGACCCCAAAATGGTCATTTTGCACTAAGCTAAAATGGTCATTTTAGGGTCAAATGGTTGTTTTGAGCTTTGCTAAAATGGCCATTTCAGCTTTAAAATGGCAATTTCGTACTTCCTTGAAATGACCATTTCACCTTTGCAAAATGATGCCATTTTGCCAAAGAGGTAGTGTAATGCCTGTAACTCGAGGCTCCGTGAACATTACCATTAAGGCCAAAAAGTGTTCCTAGAGTGCCGAGTCACCTTCACAAGGCTCAAGGCAGGGGTACTAGTCATGAAAGTTTGAGGGGCCATAAAATGATGAAATTGATTTCATTTAAAGATTTAGTAGAATTAATAAATTATTTTAGGCTATAATCTAGTAAGCCATAGGCTCAGATGGAGTCAGGGTGAGAATGACCTGAGATGTGCCTAGATAGACCTGGAAACGTCACACCCTAAAGGTTAAAAATTCTCTTGAGTTGATTAGTGAAAGAATTTTTGGATTCCGAGGCCATTTGCAAAATTTTCTAAATTTTGAGGTTTACATGTAAACTGAGGCAATTGGTTAACTGTCATATCAGTGGAATTTGGTCATGAAATTTTATGAGCCCTTAAATGGGACCAATCTAGTATTTTTAAAATAAACGCAATGATTTTTGGAGATCTAAGTGATTTTTAAAAATTCCTCAAAGTTTCTACCAAAATCAAGCTTTTTCGGGTTGTTTGGGTGGTGTGTGGCCCCACCCGTGCCACCTCGCCACTATAAAAGGGCCAAAGTGACACATGGATAGCCACTTGGCCAAACCCACTCATTTTTCACCTTTTTTCTTCCATTCTCCCTTTGTTACAATTGACGCCATCTTTAGCCAAATTCTCCATTTTTATCACCTTTTTTAAGCTTTTGCTTAAGTCTATTGCCACTAAAAATCATTCTAACCTATGAGGAATTGATATATGAAGGTTTTAGAGGCCATAGAAGTTGCTAGAATTCAAGAAAATTCATGAAAGCTTAAGGTGTCAATAAAATAGGACCAAAAGAGCAACTTCTTGTGTGTAAGTGTTCTAGCTCTTTTTATTTTATTTCCTAGGGGATTTAATGATTCTAAGAATAGCAATATCATTAGAATTTGATTTGGGTGAGTGAGTGATTTTTGGTGGATTTTTGAAGAAGGAATGGCATGTATGGAAGGCAAGGATTAAAAGGAGGATTTTATGATTTTCTTCAAGCTAGAAAAGTGGATTTCATCTCATTTGGTATTAAGGTAAGTACATCTAATCCATTCCAAGCATGTGAAGTTAAATTGTCATAAGAATTGCTTAGGAACCTTATATGGAAGTGATAGATTTAATGGTTTATGTGTGTGGCTTGATAGGGTAAGTGTATAACTAAGTTAATAGTGTGTGAAATGGATGTTTTGGATGATGTTTGGATGAAAAAGAAGCATGAAAGGGTGAGTTCCTCACTTGATCAAGAGTTGTGTAGAGGCATATATGTGTGTATATTGCTTGAAATGGTGTTTTGGTAGGCTATTTGATGTTTTTAGCATGAATGATGATTGAATTCTAGGTGTACCTAATGAACTTGGGGAGTTTTGGTGGATGACTTATTTTGGCCAAGAGGTGTAAATGGTGGGTGAGTGAGTTTACAAGTTTTGTATATAGCTCATGGCATGGTTTTTGGCTTATTATGGATGGGTGTATGTAAAGAACTTAGTGAAACTAGGCTTGTATATGTGTATTGGTAGTTTGGCCGAGGCATGTTATAGGTTACATTGGTCTAATTTGCATGGTAAAGGCATGAATGACTTGTTTAGGCATGTTTGTGTAAGGTCTAAATGGGTATGAATGTGTTTCATGAGGATAAAAGCATGATTAAGGCAAAATGGACTTGTGGCCAAGACCTTTGTGAGGTAAGGTGGCATGAGAATAAGGTATGGTTAATGGCATTTGTATGTGTATATTAGCATGGCATTTATGGCATTTTATACATGGCATGGTTTAGATTGATATACATGATTAGTGTAACATGAAATGTATAACAAACGAGACATGTTTAAAGCATGAGAAAAGGATTGAAAAATGAATTTAAAAGTGACTTAGAATGGCATGTAAAATGGCTTTAAAAGGGATGAATTTTAAGCATGGAAATGGACTTAAAAATGACTTACATTGTAATGTTTTTGTAGGTTGGCATGTTAGCCATTTATATGGCAAATGGATGCTTTTCTTTAAGGTTGGCTTTAGGCCTATAGACTTATAAAACTATTGGTGCAATTGGCACTGAAAAACCACTTGAAATAGGCTTATAATGGCCATCGCAAAAACATAAAATGACCTATAGCTATCCCATAAATTAAGATTTTGGGACTGTAATTAAAATGGCAACTTCGCATGAGAATTTTTGAGTCATAATAATATGGTAGACTAGAATTAATATGCATGTAATTATGCCTCCAGATTTGAGTCAAATAGGGATAGAAAATTTTACTCGATTTTACTCGGTAGGGTTAAAAATGACCTGTAACTGTCCAGGTTAAAAATTGACTATTTGATAAAATTTTTATCTATTTGTTTTCCACTTCATAAAATTATAAAAGGATGATCAGTAAAGAAATAAACTTAAAAATGTTGATAGATAGCCCATTAGCTAAACACCTACTAGATTGGTTGACTAGTTAACTTAGGAATTAACAACTGCTAAATTGTCTGATTATCAGACTAGGTTGGCACAACAGCCAAGGTTCATAATTGAGCCATTGCACTACTGTATAGGGCAGACACTTCTTTTCTTAGATTGGATATCAGACTATGTCAATACAGTGGCGAAGGTCCCTAGATAGGCCACTACACTAGTCTATTAGGTAGACTAGGATGGATTATTTATTATGATTAGTGTCTTAGGAGGTCTATGGACTGATCCCTATGTAAAGCTAGTCAACATTTTACCCCTTAGGAGTTTCTTATGAACTGGTCCCTATGGGCTGTTATGGCTGGTGCAGTGGTCAAGGTCCAAAATATAGGTCATTGCACATCTTTTAGTTCCCTCCTATTCCAGTGTCTGTAAGTGTAGTCTACCTAGTGGGGCCTATTTAATAATTTAAACAATGCACTTGAGTGAATTGTGGAGTAATTGAATAAATTATAAAAAAGAAAATAAATTAAAATAATTATAGTGGCATTTTGGTAATTTTAGGAAAAGTATGGCATACATTCTGCATAACATCAAACATGTGGCATGCGGTTCACACACTACACTTAGACTATTAATTTTAATTGCATTTGTGTATTAATACATGTTTTAAATGGTTTAGATTTGCTCACTGAGTTTTATACTCAGTGTGCTTATGTTGTGGTGCGCAGGTAGCAAAGATAAATAGGCCAGCCTCAATGACCATGTAGTGTAGCTACATAGCAGTTGAGGGGCAAAAAAAGTTGTTTTCCTTTTTAATAGTGGCACTCATGTAGTAACATCTAGGTTTTGGGTTAGCATGCTTAGAAGTTGCTATGTCTGTATATATAACTTAGAAGTGTTGTATATAATTTATTATGGTGTTTGTTTAGATAGTGTGTAAACTTGATAACTGTAAGCTTGAGGCCTTGTGTGGTTGAATGCTGGTATATGATATACATGTCTAGTATTGGGTGATTGATTAGGGAACCAAAAGGGTATAAAAGGAGGTTTTTTAATTTGTGGCTTATAAACGTGTTTTAACATGTGTAAATTT